>OMNV01009427.1:0-35012 GCA_900303265.1 Brotula barbata
CCAGGGACGTTGTACTGAACCGTGGTGGTGAGGAGGGAGCTGAGCCGGAAGGCGAGGCTGTCAATCTACCAATGGATCTACGTTCCTGTCCTCACCTACGGTCAAGAGCTTTGGGTAGTGACGGAAAGAATGAGGTAGAGGAAATGAGATTCCTCCGTAGGGTGTCTGTCCTCACCCTCAGGGACAGGGTGAGAAGCACAGATACCCAGGAGGGACTCGGAGTACGGCCGCTGCTCCTTCGCTCCGAAAGGAGTCACATGAGGTGGTTCGGGCACCTAGTCAGGATGTCCCCCTTGTCGCCTCCCTAGGGAGATACTGCATTCTTATTTTTGGATCAACGGGGAAATATTTCTTTTGCAGGTTTTTACAGATCCGGAGTTTCATTCATAACAGTTGCGTACGCCACTTCCCACGCAAACGTTGTGATCTATAAAAACAAACTCGACAGGAGAATGTACTCACCTGTACGTGAACTCTGACCCACGAGTACGTACATTTTGGAGACGGGAAACTGGTGACACAGACGGTGAGGTGGTGAATTAAAGCCAGGTGGCAGAATGATTAATTATATTATCTATAATTAGTTAATAATAGATCCACGTTATCAGAGACATTCAAACCTGCAGTGTTACTTGGACTGAGCCACAACTTTAACACACAGTGAGCAACTTTTAATTTGAAAAGATAGAAGACAACTCAAATCTTCAATCAAAGTCCGCTCAATATTCCATCAGCGCCGTCTCACCGTCACATCCCCAAACCCCGGAGAGGGCCGGACTCTGGGCTAACTAACTAGTGACATCATTATCATCGGTTGTAGAAGATCTCATCAAACAGCACCAACGAATTACAAAACAGAGCGTCAATCCTTTAGAGTCATATCTCCTGATACTGCACAGTTACCATCAGGTATGGCTTCAGTTTTCATTTAGTTTCTGTGTGTGTAATCGCTGCAGTGTGTGTGTGTGCTGTCCGTGGAGACTCCGTGGCGGCTGACACACGCACACACACACACACACCGCCTTCTTCAGTCCCCTGTTTCGGCTCATCTTCACCACCTATCACGTATCAGCTGACCTGCGACCGTTTGTTTCGGACACTCGGGTGAAGAGAGGGGCGAGTCACACCTCCGAAGGAATCCCAAAGGGAGGCTGGGGACACGGAGTCCAAGTGGACCCTGTTCAGGGGCTCCATTGTTGAAGGACCTGCTCTGAGTTGCGGCCAGAAGGTTGTCGGCGCTTGTCGTGGCGGCAACCGAAGAACTCGCTGGTGGACATCGGTGGTAAGGGAAGCTGTCAAGCTGAAGAAGGAGACCTATCATGTCTGGCTGCCACAGGGGACCCCTGAATCAGAAGACAGGTACTGGCAAGCCAGAGGAAATGAAGCTTTGGTGGTTGCGGAGGCAAAAACTCGGGCGTGGGCGGAGTTCGGGGAGGCCATGGAAAAGGACTTTCGGTCAGCCCCAAAGTTTCTCTGGCAAACCGTCCGATGCCTCAGGAAAGGGAAACCGTAGCCCAAGCTGTCACTAGCCGGGGCGGGGAGCTGCTCACCCAGACGGGGGACATCGTCGGACTGTGGAAGGAGCACGTCGAGGAACTCCTCAACCCGAGCTCCATGGTTAAGAAGCTCCACAGTGGCAAAGCACGGGGAGTGGATGAGAGACGAGTCTGAGCAGCTGTTACCCCACAAGTTTCGATATTTTGTGTGCGTCCAGAAACATAACCACACACACACACACCCCGACTAATGGTCACCTGTACTTCTACCCGTGGTTGAATAAATAAGATAAAAGACATCCTCCTAGAAGTCTTGCATTTTTACCGATGCACCACAGTGGTCACAACACCCCAACCAGCTGGAGTTACAGTTTCAGAACGATCAATCAGACCACACACCAATAGTGGAGGGGCCCTGGGAGTACGCCCAACATGTGTTTTGTAGACCGCGTTCCCTGGGGTGTTCTGTGGGAGACAATGCAGGAGTATGGGGTACCGGGGCCATTGTTATGGGCTATCTGGTCCCTATACAACTGCAGCCAGAGCTGTGTTTGCATTTTCGGCACTAAATCAGACCGGCTTCCTGTGGGCAACGGACTCCATCAAGGCTGTCCCTTGTCCCCGGTCCCGTTCGTGATCTTCATGGATCTCAAGGCGCAGTCGGGGTTTGGCGAGTGTCCAGTTTGGTGACCTCATCATCTCTGTTGCCTGCAGATGATATGGTTCTGATGGCTTCATCAGACGGTGACCTTCCATGCGCATTGGGCAGGATTGAAGCCGAGTGCGAAGTGGCCGGGATGAGAAAATCTGAGGCCATGGTGCTCCTCCGGAAAAAGGTGGCATGTTCCCTCTGGGTGAGAGGAGAACCACTGCCTCAGGTGGAAGAGTTCATCGATCAGTGGTCTTATTAATATTCATGTCGTCCTTGGTTGACCATTTATGGCTGAATTTGGACGGGTACAGGGCAGGATATGGGGCTGACCTAGGTGAGTACATATCCTGGTGCTCTGTGATCTGTAAAGGGAATGGTAAACGGACTCTTCTAGTCTGTAGACCACTCAAAGCGCTTTTTACAATATTTGCCTCACATTCACCCATTCATACATCGACAGCCGAGATAACCATGCAAGGCCCACTGGCTTGTCGGGAGCAATCTGGGGTCGGGGTCTTGTTCAGGGACCTTCAACATGGTGGAGCCAGGGATCGAACAGGTGATCACCTTATCACCTGAGCCACACCGCACGGGAAAATTGACTGCAGGTGTGCTTACGCACGATTTTATACATCTGATTTTTTTTTTTTGGGACAAAAACATCTCAAACATGAAAAAACACCGCGAGGCTCCAGCTCATGGGACCGGGACGCATTGCTAACTCACTCGCTAACTATCTGCCTTCAAGAACACGGAGATCGTCTTTGCTGATTTATTGGAGGTTCCAGCAACGGCAGAAAGAAAATCGGGGATGCGGCCTGTGTCAAATATTCCCCAAAGATCTGGAGCACACAACCCACAGACATGAGGTAAACCAGCTCTACACACACTTTGTAGTGAAGAGCATAAAGTGGGAGGAGCCTGGCTGAGCAGAGCTTACATTCGTTGGATTGGAGTCAGGCGTGTCTACCAGCAGCAGCACACGATGCGTTTGACTGTGTGTGACCTGAGTTTCTTTGTAGCCAGACGTTGCTCCTTATGTACTTTGATGATTGTATGCTAATTTATGACCGACCTTCTCCTGGCGTCTCACCACGCCAAACCGCACAACCGCAGTGTTCGAGCGAGTCCCCATGTCCAGTCACTCGTATATCTCTGTATAGACTAAATGGGACGACCTGGGGGAGGGGCCTCGTGTAGAAAAGGGGCTTCAGTTGCCCAGTGAGTTGAGTTGAGTTGAGTTGAGTTGGTTCTGGTTGGTCTTCCCTATATAATTACTTTTATTGTTTTCCTGCACTGGTTCTGTACATAAACAGGTTTTGTCACTGATGTTTTTCGGCACTGTAAAGAAATACATTTTCCAAACTGTACCTGTGGCTGAGCCATATTTTTATGACGTTCCTAAGAACCCGTAAAGGCCATGAGTCAGAATACACTTTGGAAAGGAATGTGTTGAAGCAGAGAGTTCTTATAATGTCTGTTTTAAAGCACTTTCAGTTGCATTTCCTATATGAAAGGTTCCGCACAAATAAAGTTTTTCATTGCGGAAAAATATCCCCTATGACCGTTATATCAAATAAATTTTATGATGAAAAAACTGGAATTTTACCGTTCTAGTTGCTTCATCTATTTTGTGTGGGACTGCAACTAATGATTCTTTTCATTCTGGATTAATCTGCTTATTATTTTCCCCTATAATCAATATAATCGACTTTAGAAGAAACAGCGTGAAGAGAGAGTCCGAACGCTACATAAAGTGAGGTCCTTCAAACAAAAAAAAGAAAGTGCAAGCTTCAGTCGCTCAAACATCTACTTATGAAACAAGAAGCAATAATCACGGTCATAAATAAACAAAACATTCACTGTTCCACTAATCTGAGGTGTTAGAAGAAAGGAGACCAAACCGTTACTGAGCATCACTTGCTGTATCTCTTTCCCTGTCTCGGCCTCAGCTTCAGGAAGCGGGGGCAGAAAGAAACGTGTGAAGGTCCTAAACGCGATGTACGTGCTTTTTCCCGTGGCTCCTTTTGAATTTTGCGCTCGTGTCATATCCTGCTTCGCTTTCTCCTCCTCTTCCCGTGTGACGATGTCCCAGGTGGACGAGGAGATGAAGAGGGAAGGCTCGCCATGTCAAAAGAGGATACGGGGGTTGAAGCAGGAGAAGGAGGAACGTGTAAAATATATTGTACGATGGAGTATTTTATGAATTGAAACCTGCTGTCTGACACCAGGCCTGACAGCTGGAAGCCTTGATGCTGGAGTGAGGACGTGGTCCAACCTTCCCCTGATGATAATGAGATAATAACACTCACACTAACAACCAATCGCCTTTTGAAATGATTGTATTATTGATTCTTTCCCTCCTATTTACAGTTACTGATCTTCAGTCGTCATCATAATCATCACACGTGTTTCAGGTTTATGACACCACCATGACTCTTCTGCAACAGTCAATGAAAAGAAATGAAAATTACACCCACAACCAGGACCAACCAAGAGAAATAACATAAAATTTACCATCAAGTTCCACGAAAAGAATGCGACTAAATCATTCACCGTCAGATTCATCTTGTTGGGGTCCAACAACAAATGAAAACTCTTATGAGTTCAACAGTTTTTTGAGCTCCAACCAAAGAGGATGGAAAGATGAAGGGCTGGGAGGGCCGGGAGGGGGTTAGATCCAATGACTGATAGGGATGAAGATCAGGAACGATGAATCCAGGGAGGGAATGGTGATGATGATGATGATGATGATGAAGACCAGGAACGGCAGCACAGTTCTTTGTCCGTAGTAAGAATCAACAGAGCAATCATTCAAACCGATGCATAATAACCCGAAATACCACACGTCTTTACTAATTACACAATTGTTAATAAACCCACTTAGTGAGACGCAACGATCGGATCCTTAGCATAGATGATATGACACACACCTTAGGAGGGTCCGTCCGCTCCTAAGCTCTTCCCCGAATGTTTTTTTACATCCTAAAACTACAAATACTCCAAATGATGAAGGTTCTTAAAGATTTACAACAACGACAGGGCGCTAACTAAATGTTAACAAGAAGATTTGTCATATTGAGGTTTCACAGATTCAATAACAACGCACACGCAAAAACCATCGAAGTTTCCACGGAGATCTTCCCCTCGGCTCGATTTGCATCACAGAATGTTTGACAAAAAGATGACTTTGGGACATTTTTTGGACAAATATGAAAAGAAGTTCACCAGGTCCACACACTATATAGGTACCAGAACTACGTGATCTGGACCATGTTACCGAGGGTAATGACCCGGCGACCTACGAAGCTACCCAACCGTCCGAAAGTTACGTCTGTCACAAAAAGGCTGAAATATACATTGACCCCCAACGTGTTGCTTCAACTATGTTTAAAGACTGTAAGACCCCGCCTGGATCGAGGATTTGGGTCTTTAGTTCAGTACTTTTCTGTGTCCAGGGCAGGAAAACTCAGTTAGCGTCAGTCTTTGTTTTCAACGATAAACATCATTGTTTTAATGAGTCAAAGTGTAGCAGCTTACAGGTACAATATAAAATCACTCCTCTAACCTGTTCAGTAAGTACGGTCAGGCAGGACTGAACATCCCTCATCCAGGTAGGATTTATTCCACCCCCTGTACTCTCACAGGAAGAGAAGCGATCCAGAGGACCGGAGCCAAGAAGGTCACCAAATACTGGAAGTGAAGGAATCCTAAGAGTAATCAAATATTACACAATTTTAGGAGTATCAGTATAGAGTGTGAATTTACGCCCCTACACCAATATTTGCCATATTTGTGACGTGAAGTTTCAGAGTCAGGTGATCCCGTTTTAGGACCCATTCCAAGGTAGTTACCCGAGCACGATGAAGGAGCCCTCGTCTGTTTACCCTGACCGGCCGGTCGCTGTAAAACACTGACCACCCTCTATCCACGACTGCATGTGTGCTGACATGTATGCGTGATCTTTTTTATTGCGTCCGTGTTGTTTTGTGGTGATGTCGTGCTTATTTCGATTTTATACGATGTGACGGGCGTGTGACCGTTTGCACGTTCGAAGTGACTGTTGTGTTTCTGCTGTGTCTGTTGGCGAGCTCACGGTCTTCGTATTGTAAAACCGAGCAACAAAAGCCCTCTTCTGGTCATCTTAAGTTTAGCAGAGGAAACAGCCAACCGTACCTTTGACCTCTGTGGTTCAGAGGGGAGGTTGTTCCAGCTGCAGACCGACCAGCGAAAGCAGACACCTTCACTTTTTCCACCCATATTCAGACAAAAAGACAGACGAACGCAGACTGAAGAGATGCTACCAGTACTGAGACTTTATACGTTTTCATGGTTATGATATTGTAGCCTTAAGTTATATTTATACACCAATATGCATGTACGAAATACAAAACCGTCTGACCAACGACACTGGAGAAACACAGATGGGGGGAAAAAAACACAAGCAAACAACAAACTTCACGGCATCGTTGGCTAATGTTCTAGATCGATTCATATCTACTGATGAAATCAGCAATAGCAGATATTACCACACATACAGTATAACATAAAGAAACCGCGGTGAATTCACATGTTCCAAGCTACATCTTACGCATACACTAAAGTTCGCTTGACTGGAACCTAGCAGTGCGATGGACCGATCCTCTAGCCCACCGCCCCCCCCTGGGGTGATGTGATGAACATTCAGACATTCCTGACACATCATGAAACACGTTCCTCTTTGACTTCGGGCCGATCTGTTTTCTTATTCTGTGTCTTTCTTTAACCTCCTTCAGTAACTTTGGACATTTCATCCAGAGTTTCTGATGCATTTAACCAATAGGAGATCTTGAGTACTGTGGACCAATAGGAACTTTGTAACTTTATATTCTGGTACCGACTGAGTTGATAGTTAATAAAGTTCCATGTTTATTTTGAAGTTTGACTCATTTGACGCATTTTTCTTTGCAAACACGACGTGGTGTCAGAAGTGCTGTGGAACAAAATCAGTAAATCAGTAAAACAGAAAAAAGTGCCCGGAACCGGTGAGCGAATGAAAGGAGACAGTGAAGACGAGCAGAGTGGAGCATGATTGACGCTACGTTCAACATTCAGCCAGCAGAGACTAAATGGATACGGAGATCTGAGAGATTCCGTCAGGCGAGCACTTTGATCGGCTGCACGGGAAACCAAGATGACGATGTTTCGCCAGCAACCAAACTCACTCTGAGGACAGAATGTTCAAAGGCAGACAGCGAAAAAAGAAAAGCCTGAAATCAGCCATGGAGCAAAGCCACACGGCAGCCAGACGAAGAGTGAAAAAGGTTCCCAGTGCCACACAAGAGCCGTGGAAATGATGACAAACGTCCTTCCTGTGGGAATAAAAGGTCCCTACCAGCGTGTGAGCCGTGCGGGAAATGCGGAAGGAAGAGGAGGAGAGCTTCTTTCTTAGCTCTGTGACAACTGAGGACCACGTCAGGATTCCACTGGATCCTTCAGGGTTCGCCACACTGCTGAGAGGGGGCAAGCAGACCACGGAGGGAGTCTATGTGGTCCAAAATCTGAACACGCCCTCGCTCCGGTTGCCAGCCGTTATAACCCTCGGCTTACTTATTTGTCTCAACAGCATGGACATGGACACTGTCAAAACGAGCTACCCTACGCTGTGCAGTGGGCTCAGTGAGGTACGACAACCGTGCACCATTAGGCCTAAAACAGGGGCTCTTCCTTTTTCCTTGAAAACCCCCAGGAGAATTCCACTACCACTGGTGGGGGGTCAAGTCAAAGCTCCAGCGTATGGTTCCGGCAGATTCCACTCACAGAGGAGTCAGCCAAGTACACCACTTTTATCACACCATTCGGGCTTCAGCACCCCAACACTCCCAGTGCAGAACGGCTGAGATCACTGAGGGGCTGGAAGGGCTGGACCACGTTCACTCACTCCTACTGAGGAACAGTATGTACAGGTAGAGAAGGAGACTCAGGGGCTCACATGGTCTTGCAACCGTTTCTGGGATTTCCTCACGGGGAAACATTTCTAGTGACAAAAATGACCCTGAACCCTTCTAATGGGGGCCAAAGCACGAGATCTTCAGTGCTTTGGAATGAGGCGTACGCAGTACTCTTCATTACTTCATTGTGCACGTGCCAGGAAAGTCACTTTGGACGGCGGACACATTGTTGCGCTGTGAAATCAGGCACGTCCACGGAAACAGGAGCTGATGGGGAGCACCAACTTATAGTTGGACCGTGTCAGGGAAAGCCGCTGAGAGCTGACAGTGTCCGCGCATTCAAAACAGGAGCCGCTGCTGAAAAACTACTAGACAGAGCGACGGATGGCTGCTGGAAGACAGCCGGCTAGTAGCACCTTCAGCAATGCGCAACGACGTGCTAGCCAAACTACGCGTAGCACCCCGGGGTGCAGTGAGGTGTAAAGCACGAGCTCATCAGTCAGTGTGGTGGCAGGAACTCAGCCAGCAAGTGAACGAAATTGTGCTTAATTGCAGGACATGCATACAAGAGCGGGACAGTCCCAAAGAGACACTCGTGCCATCAGAATGCCCTTAAAGACCACGGCAAACATTGGGGGCAGATCTCTTCGTTCTGGGAGGTAGAATTGACCTGCTCATCGTTGACTATTACTCCAGTTACGTTGAGATTGGAGAATTATCTCACAGTAGGTCCACAGATGTCAATTTTTGCTCATCGTGGCAAGGTGGAACTCTCCAGACTAGGATCTCCTTCTGAAAAAGGCAGGAGATCCTTACCCGGCTCTACTCGCCTATAGAGCCACTCCTCTGGTTACAGCCCGGCTCAGCTCCTCATGGGCCGGCCTCTCTGAACCACGGTGCCGAAGCTCTCAGTGACCTGTCACCAGGAGAACAGGTGTGGGTCGCCCACACTAAAGCCTCTGGGTCCATGCTTCAGGATCACTCCACTCTAAGATCTTACTTGGTGGATCTACCTCGGGCCCTACCCTGTGAACTGGTAAGAAAAGAGAAATTAAAAACAATGAGAAACTGTTTTATGGAGTTGTTTAAGTATTTTTTTTTTTTAATTTAAGGAACACTATTGTCTTTATCACGTTAGATGTAAAATTATCTAAATACTTTTGTTAACGTTGTTTTTCCTTACAGGTTCCGATTTTAAGGTCAGATGAGAGAAACCTTGTCCACTCTGTCCTCTAGAAATGACAGATGTGATGGTGGCTGGCTGCTTCAGGCTGCTTCAGGCTGCTTCAGTAAGCCGTCACTTCCTTGTGGCTTTCTGGTGGCTTTGATGCGCGGTATGTGCACGGAAGCCCAACTCTGTGCTGGAGACGGACTTGAAGACGTGTTATTAATGAGTTATTAACCAGTTGGTACACTAGATTTAACTTTGAGCTAACCCGTAGGAGAGATAACTCGAATTCTCTGAATTCTCTGAAGAATGTATTGGTGCAGGAGGTTTACGTCACGATTCCAGTTATCCCTATTCAAGTTAAGTACGCTGCTGTACCTCAAACCTTCAGCTATGGATTATCAGTCCGAAAATACACAAGTCTGAACAACAGAAAATATACAAACAGGTGGTGACCAACAGGAAAATAAGAGCCAGAAATGACTGGAAAAATTCTCTGATCTATTTGGTTTCTTTCTTTTTTTTTTGGGAGGGGGGTTGCACAGAAACTACGCAAGAGGAACGCTTCATCATCTAATCACAGAAGCCTGAAGCACGATAAATCTGACTCTATTTGAGTCATTTCTATGTGAAATCGTCCTGGCGTCAGGAGGGAGACAGGAAGTCCTATGGAAAGGAGACGTGGCCTGGAAACACAATCCCACTGAATTCCACCCAATTCCAATTCACTTGTTTGCTAATTGATCCATTTTTGATTGTGTTCCTCACACCCTGTCAACAACCAACGAGGCCCGTGTGTGAAAATCAAGAAAAAATCAAAGACTGAAGCGTTCAAGGTTCCAAACCAAAGCGTTGTTTGTTGTTCACAGATCAGACGACGGCAAACACTGAGGTTTGCACCAGAGGTCTACAATCTATCGAAAGGAGTCAAGGTAATCCATACTTTCCGGTCACCGTAGCGTTCTGTGCTTAAAGTTTATTTCGTTACATATTTTTACATATATTTCTTCCGAATGTTTTCTGACACCGTTGAAATTGGTCTGAGAAAATGTCGTGATGGGCCGCTGGGGAAGGCGGATGCAGCGATTCTTCGTGATGGCGCCGTGGAGCTGCTCCAGTGCACCTTCATGTGGTGCCTCAGGTTGGACTTGGAGGAGAAGCGCTTGTCGCATTGCTGGCAGGAGAAGGGCTTCTCCTTGGTGTGTATTCGGCGGTGGCAGATGAGCGCCGTAGACACCCGGAAGGACTTGCAACAGGTGGGGCACTGGTAGCGTTTAGGCTCGACGTGGATGCGTCTGTGGTTCTTAAGGGACATGAGGTTGGGGAACTCCTTCTGACAGGAGTTGCAGAAGTAGGTCCCGATCTTGTGGCTGTTCTTGTGGTTGAGCAGGGAGCTGGCGTGGCGGTACGAGCGGCCGCACTGGTTACAGTCAAAGCTCCTGGTGCTGCCAGACGAACCCACTGGGCTGAGGTCTGAGGGAGGAGAAACGGGAGGTTTTCTGTTAGATACCTGGCTCAAGGACCAGATTTAGCATCAGGTGTTGAAATACAAAAGACAAACACAAAAATCACACAAGCGTTAAAGATTAATCAGCAAAAACAGAAGGTGAAAGACGTAAACCACACGGGTAAGAGATTAGTTCAGAGCGATGTGTCTCTTTAGGATGTGTTCATATTTGATATTACGCTGGGGAAAAAAACCCAAAACCCAAATTCCTTTGAACTGTCCATCCAGGTCTGTGCTGTCCAGACAGGATCGTAAAGTGGCAAATGCTAAAGTAGCATGTCTCCAGCTCCTCCTGGGAGATTCTGAGTCGTAGTCAGCCTAAATGTGCTGCCTTGACAAATTCTGTTGCGTGGTCTCGGGATGTTGGCGTTCTGGACCCTGTGCCTCTGTTCCATAGCACCGATCTCTGCAACAAAGAAACTGGCTAGCATTCAGAAAAGCGAGGGAAGTTTTGGCCCCGAGAAGCTGCTGGTCCACCACCAGAGAAGCAGCAACCATCGGGGCCAGAGGCATTGAACCAGCGTAGATTGTTTGGGAGCTTTCCACTTGAAACTGTGACCATGTTAAGGATTAATATTAACACCTTGTGGACCAGGAGCTCTTTAGCACCAGTAGGGTGGAGCTGGAACGTTTGCTATATTCACGGCTAACCAGGAGACCCTTTAAGGCGGATGCACATGTTTTTTGTGGGGTTTTTTTATGCAACAGTTGTTTGTGGGTGTTTTTTTAATCACTTTGACACATTCACAAATCGTAAATTTTAAAAATGTGTATTTCTTTTCTTATTCAATTTTTTTTAGATTGTCACCTCCAAATTTTTTTGTCAAATATTTTTTGTTATTATTTTTATTTTCTAGGATTTTTGTGTCTAGTAGAAAATAAAAAAGTTTCGACAGAGAATTTTCGAATGAAAAAACTTTTTTCACTATTCTTCTAAAAAAATACAGATTTTTTTTTCTCCAAGCGTGCTCCTTTCTCACTTTTGATGGACTTAACTTACTACAACAATAATAATAACAATAAAGAGATATAAAACTTGTATTATTTATTGCAAACATACAGATCTGAGTGTATTCTTATTTTTCATGTCCTGCATTAAATGATCCAACTGAAACGGGTGAAGTGAATAGAAGGCTTACATCTCCTTCCACTGAAAAACAATAACATAAATTAACATTTACGAGAATATTTACATTTACACTTTAGTTTTCGGGGGTGATTTGTTTACACTTACACTTCATTGTTTTTTTTGTTTATTTGTTTTTTTTCTGACACGGGGCCATCTAGTGGTGACAACAGCTTACTGGTAGGCTCTGGTGCTAAAATGTATCAAATAAAAAATATTGTGATTTTTAGTTGTTTGATTTTTAAAACAAACTGCAACTTTTTAAATTATTTTTGTAACACATTTCAGAATACAACAATGATTTTAGAGACGCTCACAGCAAAGGAACGGTAACCTCGTTTTCGGATCATTTTAACAGGCCAATTATTTTTTTCAAATTGTGATGTTTTTAAAAGAGTTGTGGATGAATTGAGATTAAAAAAAAAAATTAAGTCAAACATTTCACAAACAAGTCCTTCATCTCCATCATTTAACAAACTGACCTGAAAATCTTAAAGGAACAGTTGCACATTTGTCTAAAGCCCCTATTTAATTGACAAATGAAACATTTTTCTCCTTTATCCTTTCGAACCTAAAAAGCTGTACGACCATCCTTACATTTCCAGGAATTTTTCGTGGCTATTTTTTAAGTTATTTCCAATTTGAGGCTGATCTGAAATGATTTGTTGAGCCCCTGTGGTGTTGCTCGGTTTAGCATGTGCGGCACCCAGGATTTGGTGCCTGCAGTGGAAAGTTGCAGACTTCATGTGACAAAATACTGAACAAAGATGCACCAATACATCTTCGAGGAAGATGTCTGAGGTGAGGTCGGAAAGTAGACACGTTTAGGGTTTTGTCAAACGATCGCACTCTAAGGTGAAGCTAAATGTCTGTCGACATAGAGTGACGTCCGTGATCGCAGCGTGATTTATTATTGAACGAAAACCAGCGCTAACCCTCAAGGAAGGGTGGACATTCCGTCTCTTCTGATGATTAAGAGAGATTAGCAGGAACTACAGGCAGGGCTCAGTAGTTTGGTTTCTATCGAACTATGTTTTGTGCAATTTGAAGTGCTGAATTGAAAATAAAAGCATTTCCAAACGAGAGGTTCATACACTTGGTTTAGGTGAATTTTGCGGCGGCGTTGTCGGTGCTCAGAATGCCTTAATTGGTGCTTGACTTTTTGTTTTTTTATTCTGAGCAAAATTATAAGCAACAGCGCAAAAATTCATCGACAACTGTAAGCCAATCAAACTGTGGCCATGTGTTTTGCTACAGAGACAAAGAAGTCAAAGGGACCCGAGCAGAGCGGCGCTGGTGGGAAAACAAGACGTGTAGCTCATTTGAGCAGATGGATGGAAGATTGGCACAATGACCCAGTTCTTTCATTCCACTGTTGTCACCAGTTCAGCTGACACTGCATCTTTGCCTGAATGTTTGCATCACCGTAAACCTGCCAATGGACATTTCTCTGATTATGGCCCAAACATTTGGTCGTGGTCTGAGAGACACTAACTCACTGTTTACTTCTGATCTGACTATCACAGGATGAGAAACGTTTAGAAACTTTGTAAATTTGGCCTGTTTAACTATGTGGCCAGAGATGGAAAGGATGTCCGTGAGAAAATAACATGTTCACACCAAAACCTGTTTGGAGCGAGTGTCCCTGGAGGAATTAGAATTTTGTTTCGAAAAATGCTTTTTTGAAATCATTGTCACGGATGTTACATTCTAATCGTATTCTAGTGATAATTTCCTTTAATCAAGAATTGTTGAGGTGAAAATTAAACAAAAAGTTTTGGTGAGGAAGAATTTTTTGAAATCTTAATTTTGTGGTTTTACTGATCTGTTGTTTTTTGCTACACCTGCTTTGACATAAAACATAACTGACAGACGTTTGTCTTTAATGGCGTCTTTCCACTGTTGGGGAACTGTCAGCAAATTATAACAAACCATCCATTCATCTGTTATCTATAGCTCTTATCCATGTCAGGTTCACGGTGGGGCTGGAGCCGGTCCCAGCGGTCATTTGGCTAACGTCAGGCTACATTGTGGACTGGTCGTGGGTCTATAGCAGGGCTGACACAGACAAGATCTCAATCGCTCCCCATTTACATCTACGGTCAATTTAGGTACTCTGCTTCACCTGAGCAGCATGTCTTTGGACGTTGCGCTGTACTGTGAAGCTCATTACTTATCGTGTGTCCCGCTCTCTGTGGTTTCAACAGGGCCAAAGATTAGAAGTGAAATTCCACTGCTTGACGGATTACAGAATTCATAACAAAATGGAGGGCGTGGTCATAAGAAGACAAATGAATCTCCCACTACACCGAGTGGTCCAAATCCCACCAAATGAATTCTTCTGATCTAGTGCCAGTTAAGTATCTTTTTCTGAGTTTTCCGTTTACCGTCAGTGTCCCCTATTTCTGAGCCAATCGGTGCATCGTTGCGTCATCACAGACCTGTTGGAGGTAGTGACCAGCGCGGTGCGCCCCCGGGCCCGGAGCAGAGCGAGAGCGGGAAGCGTTTACTGGTCCCCTGGGGCTTTAGCTCACTTCGGTTTGGGTCTGCTTGGAGTGCCCCGACTCTGACCGATTCAACCACGTGGCGGATAAGTCTCATTTTAGTCGCGTTCCTGCTGGTAATTTCCCCAAACGATCTGTGCCGTGTAGCCTGATTACTGTTGAAGAATGGATTGACAACACGGAGCTCCGCTCTTTTTCCAGCTATTTATTTTCAGTACTCAGCAGTTAGGGTTATATTATATGGACAAATTTTTTGTTAAGAAATGAATTATCAAAACATAGTTTATAAAAGTGTATAGTAAGCATTACATATATATGCATGGAAACAAACGTTAGAATGTAAAGGAAAAGAGTTATACTTGTTCAAAACCAACCGAATCTCCAAAACTACTTGAAATGCAAGTGGATTTCACTCAGAAAATGAACCACGGTGGGGAGAAATATGCAAATAAAAGGATAGAATGTGAAGTTATTATTTCTGAGTTCTAGATCACATCGACTCCTACAGCACTTGACGGTCACTGCACGGATTTTGACTCTGTATTAACTAGCACCAGTGCTCCTGAAACGCTGACAAACTGTGTTAAACACACAGAGGCTCCAAAAACGCAATTAAATAAAGAGGAAAATTAAAACACCAATAAATACAAGGTTACCATAAAAGTGAAACATAAAAAAAAAACTTTCAAAAAGGACTGAAAACACTCCAAAAATAAAACTGATCATCACCAACTTGTCCCTTTTCAAGAGATAAAGACTGTCAGTACATCACTTCGTAAAAGGCAAGAGAAAACACGTTCCATTGGGTAAAGTTCCTCAAATCTTCATACGTACTGCCATCAAAACACACAGAAGAACAGACAGTTACAGTCTCAGATATTCCTTTAAGGGAGTCCATCTTGGATTTTGGCTCCGTGGAAGGGAAGTGTATGTTGGGGGAGGGGGAGGGGGTTATGGGTGTCGTGAGGGTGTTAACATCAACACAGCTCTAAACTCACATCCTAAAGACTAGCGCCGTCCAATACAAGTGTTAATAATCATAATAATAATATAAATAAATGCATTACTACAATGACCTGTCGTCTTTTCTTTCTTATAAAAGAGGTGCTGTTGGTAATAATAATACAGTCAGTACGATTACAATACATGATAAAACAAAACAGAAATAATGCCTGTACAGGCCTAACAATATACATCATCTTTACAGGATTTTTATCGTTTTTAATTTTCGATGCGACTCCTTTTTGTTGTCACCATAACAGTTTACGGCCTGTACAGGTTTACACATTAAGCTGGTTTTTGGACGTGTGATGTTGTACATGTTTGACCCAGAGAGAAAATATTAGAGAGAGACACAGCGAGAGATCAGGGTGGGGACTCTAAAAGTGTGATGTCAGAGAGGCAGCCAATCAGAGATTCAGGGAGTGGTCTGTTGAGAAGCTACAAAGATTGTGAAGCTCATCTCCGTGCTGCAAGACACACAAACACACATACACACGTTAAAAACATGCTAACAGAGCTAAATATCCAAACGTGCAAAATTCATTATGGTCTCTTCAGAAACACTTTCAAGGAGGATAAAACACATGATGTCTTAAGTTTCTCTACCAAATGACCCCAATTCCTGACATGCCATGAGTAAGCAAACTGCCAGTAAAACTGCATCATTAAAAAAAACCCTCACCTGCAGCATAAATCACGCCGAGGCATTTAATGGCAGAGAATGGGAATGGGAATAGATGAGTCTGTCGCAAAGTATACAGACACCCAACGTAACCCTTCCCCCCATTGGTATTAACACAGGAGGGGGTGTTGTCCAGGGGTGTGTAACTACAGGTGTTCCCATACCATTTTTCCGGTCCGGTACAGATTCCGATACCCGGTCTTTGGGTATCGGCCGATACCGAGCACGGATCCGATACCGCTGTAATCTTTTTGGACCGACTCTTCAAAACATACAGAGAGTAATGAATACCATAGAACATTCTTTTATGATCTAGTTTGATATAAATGTAGCCACAAATTTGTACCCGACAAGTTAGTCCAAGAAGAATGGGGTTGTCTGTCTTTTGGAGCAGCGAAGAAGAATCGTTTGCCTGTTTGTAACGTTAACAGGGCCAAACGGAGCAAAGTGAAGTCAAATTACACGGTATCAGATCGGTGCCTAGACTTCGGCGACACCTGCATTTTCGGAGGTATCGGACACATTTCTGATACCGGTATCGGACATTATGGAACATGCATCACGGAAAGAAAGAAATCCTATGAATGGTCAAAGTTTACAGTATCTCTGGGTAAAGATTGCGTTGCCTGAACCTCTGAGTAAGTGAATTGCCAGCAATATCACATTACTAATTAAAACCCAAGGGTGTCTGACCGGTCACATCCTCGTCAGAATGCAGGTGGGGAAAAATGTGGTTTGCTCTGCCAATAGTAGCACTTTGGAAGAGGGTACATATATCAAACAAAGACAGCGTAGCGGGAATTTTTGGTACCAGGCCAACACCGCATTGTGTACAACCAGTTAGGATAACGGCACAAAGTTTTTTTTTGTGTGTGTGTGTGTATCACGGCATGTCAGGGATAGGGGTTACACTCACACTGATTGATAAAAGGTATTGTGACAAATGCCACGAGAAAACAAAAAACTTTCATAAATATTGACATCATCACAAATGGGATGGAGGTGGACAACACTGGACCAATCAGCTCCTCCAATTGAAATGGACAAAATGGCTTGATGATGTGGATGCAAGTAATCAGGATTCAGAATTTAGACTTCCTCACTTTTGCCTTCTGGGCCTCACAGCAGTGTTAAGGCGAGCCTAAGTGTTAGTCAGTCTGTCTGTCTGTCTGTACAGCCGGGGCGATTTTTAACGATTTGCTTTAGAGATCTGTCACCGTCTGTTTTTTTGCGAAAAAGAGTCCTGATGTGAGTCATCGTCATGGACCAAAAGAAAATCACCACCGCTTTAAAGGGCTACATGCAGCAGGAATGGGTCCACGTCTGTCTGTCTGCCTGCCTGTCTGTCTGCAGTCAGTCATTGGTCATGTGAGGAATGATCAGAGTTCTACAGACAGCCTAACCGGAGTGTCCACCGACCCAGCTCGGCAAAACAATACATAATGAATTGTGTGTGTAAGCATCCATTTTGTTTTCCCACTGCTTTCTGTGTCTGTGTATGCAGCATGCCGGGCCCGGCGGCATGTAAGCCATGCAGCCTGTCCCGCAGACACGCCTACTAGCCTGTGACGGCACAGCCACACATGAACAATGATGAGGAAGAAGAGGAACAGGAGGGTGAGCAGGAGGAAGAATTACTTTTTGGCACCTCCAAAAATGTTGGCATGTGATTGGTTTCCCACTTTCCCCCCCACCCCCATCCCTTAACCTATAAGAAGGGGCCGCCGGGCATACCCAGATAGTTGGGCGCAGCCATGGCCATGGATGGAGGCGCCGTGGAGCTGCTCCAGTGCACCTTCATGTGGTGCCTCAGGTTGGACTTGGAGGAGAAACGCTTGTCGCACTGCTGGCAGGAGAAGGGCTTCTCCTTGGTGTGTATTCTGCGGTGGCAGATGAGTTGAGTGGATACCCGGAAGGACTTGCCACAGTCGGGGCATTGGTAACGTTTGGGTTCAGTGTGGATGCGTCTGTGGTTCTTTAGGGACATGAGGTTGGGGAACTCTTTCTGGCAGGAGTTGCAGAAGTAGGTCCCAGTCTTGTGGCTGTTCTTGTGGTTGAGCAGAGAGCTGGCATGGCGGTACGAGCGGCCGCACTGGTCGCAGACGTGGGCTTTTATAACCCCACTGTTGCGGGTTTTGGCCAAACGGTTGGAGTCAAGTCCTTGCTCTTGCATCAAAGTGAGGTCCAGGCCAGACCCCCAGCCCAGCTGTTGGGAGCCCCCAGCCCGAGCTTGCTGGGGTCTGGGGAGGCGAGGCTGTGGCGCCTGGCCGTGGGTGATCTCCAAGTGGAGTCTAAAGCTGGCCTGTGTGGGGAAGGCGCGTTGACAGGACCGGCAGGTCAGCTCCCTTTGCTTCTGGTGGACACGACGGTGATTGTAGAGCTGGGAAGACACACGGAAGGCCTTGCCACAGTCGTGGCAGCGATGGCGGCGTGTCTCGGAGTGGATACGGCGGTGGTTCTTCAGCGCAAGCAGGTTAGGGTAGGTCTTGAGGCATACGGCACAGTGGTAGATGCCGACAGTGTGGGTGTTCTTGTGGTTAAGAAGGGAGCTGGCATGACGGTAAGAGCGGCCGCACTGGTCACATCTGTGCAGAGGCAAAGAAAAAAGAAAAGGAAGGAGAGGGAATGGTAGGAAGGAGGAAGAGAGGAAAAGGGAGATTATTCACAGAACATAGAAGTTTCTTTTCACTATTCTTATATTGGTTACCACTTTTTTCTTTTCAATTACTATTAACCTACCTACAGTAGCTAAATCTAGCACATACAGGTATATGATCTGAAATCCGGCTCAAAGCTTTTTAAAATGTCTACTACAAAGTGGTTTACCATTTACAACTAATATGTCTCATCAATTCAGAAGGGAGAGGAATGCAGGGTGGGGGAGGGATTCTTGGGAGAACCTGTGATAGGAAGGTGGGAGGTATCTGCTGCTCCCTGCACTGCACAGATCAACACAAGCTTCAAACAAGCTGTTCAGTATTTTTGCTGAATTTTGAGTAAATTATGAAAAATCTAAATGTGCCCACACAGCATTTACCTCATTAGATGACATCTGAATCCGACCCAATAACCCCATCTCCATGTGCAGTGCAGCTAGCTCCAAATACTTCCTGTTTTTCCCTGTGATTTAAATGTGCTTTTTCCGTAACATAACCTCGGCCAAATTCAGATTCTAGTCTAATAAACTGACTGGCTTATTGATATTACCTACATAAGACACACACACACAAATGAAAGACTACAGTCAAAATCATAACAGGTACAAGGGACACACAACATCAATACTTCAGTTTTACAAACTACACACAATACTACTTAAAATTAAGTCTGTGTCAAATCTGAAAATTTTGCCAAGAAAATAAAACATGAAAACAGTACATCTAAATATAAAATATTTGATTGCAGGTAGCCAAGGAAAAATTCAAGTGTGTGACATATGCTAACTGAAAGCAAACAGGGTTGACTTATCTGGTCTCTCCACTAATTCAATTTGTCCAAACTTCAGAAAAATCCGAATTCCGGCACGCGTATGGTCCCAAGGAAGCCGGATTGGAGATCATATACCTGTAATAGACATGTAGAGACCTAAATTTATCTTCACTAATTTTTGTTTCAACTTCTTAGAATCACAAACAACAGACGAGAACTCACGTGTACCGACACTCTTCGCCCTCTCCTGCGGGTGCAGTGGCCTTCCTCCTGGCCTCCATGCCTACCTGGTTCTCTCCACAGCGGTGCCTGGCAAGACCGGATCTTCCCTGGAAACTCTTCCCACATGTTGGGCAGCCAAAGGGGGTGGCACCCTCCTCGTGGACCTTCTGATGGTTGCGGAGGAACCTCGCCAGTCGGAAGGCTTTCCCACATGTGTGGCAGATGTGCTTCTTTCGCTGTGTGTGGATGCGCATGTGGTTGCGCAGCGCCATGTAGTTGGTGTAGGGTTTATCGCAGAAGTTGCACCTGAAGTTGCCTGTTTTGTGGGTGTGCTTGTGGTTCAGTAAGGAGCTGGCGTGCTTGTAGGCACAACTGCACAGGTCGCAAGCATAGGGCCGCTCATCAGAGTCCAGGTCCACAGAACTCCTCTCCATGCTGATGCTGGCTGAGCTGTTGGTGGAAGAGGAAGAAGGCAGGTGCTGGGCAGGGCAGTCGTGGGCTGCCAGCTCATCGGCCGTGGCGAAACCTTCACAACAACCATCACACTCAAAATCCATCTGGGCTCCAGGACCCTGTGGCCCTTTGCAGAGGCCAGCTGTAGTGTGAGTAGCTAGCTGCCTCTGAGTGCGGAAGCCCTTGCCACATTCCTGACAGTTGTGCTTCTTCTGAGCAAAGTGGAGGCGGAGGTGATTTTTCATGGCCAGCCTGTTAGGGTAGGTAGAGTTGCAAACATTGCAGTGGTACTCCCCAATTTTGTGGAGATTCTTGTGATTGGCCAGGCTGCCGGCATGCCGATATGTCTTTCCACATTCTTCACAGGCAAAAGGCCTTCGCCCACTCTCAGCAGGATCGAACTTCTGTGGCCTGGAAGTTCCAGCTGAGGAGTAGGGCTTTTTGAAACCCTGGTGGCTGTACTTAACACCAATTACCTGGCTCTTCGAGGACTCCCCTCTCTGCATCTGCATCTGTGATGGTCCGGGCTGCTGGAAGCGGGAACCGTTGGAGCCAGTGCGAACAAGGCCTTTGGCTCTGTGCTCTTCATGTAATCGAAGGTGGTTGATCAGCTGCTTTTGGATCTTGAAGGCCTTACCGCACTCCTCACATTTGTGCCTGAAGATGGAACAGGGAAAGAAGATAATTTAAGATTTGCCCTCAATTACATGTGTCATCTTTAGTACTATAGAGCAATTACGAGTTTAGTTCTGTGCCCAAAAACACTCAAACTCCAACTGGAGACCGAATTCTAGAACAATGACAGTTCCTGTACTGACAACTTGTCAGATACATCGGTTACACTGACCCATATTTGGCTTTGGTATGCAGACAATGTTTGGTTCCAGACAAAATCGTTTTTGAAAATCTGAAATTTTAAGATAATCTTACGGCAGCCAGAAGGTTATAGTTGATGATATAGCACAAGTGTCATGTATGAATAATCAAAACGATCAGACAGGACTCTGATCCGACCTCTACCAAGGCTATAAATTTGTTTCTAATAACATACATGTCTCCATATGACCCCTGAGCATGGATATTAAGTCCCAGATATAAAACCACTCGCACTTTAAGAACAATCCAAATCTCTCCCTACACATTCCTACATCTTTGTGGTAGGAGTGTGTATCTTGCCTGCCATTTGTTACAATTTTTGGACCAATTGTACATGATTTGATACAAAAGCTATGAAACAGTTGATTTGAGACAATGCATTTTGATTAGATACAGCTATGTTTGATTTTACATCTTTTTAATACTGATTTTGACTGGTTATAATTAAAACATCTTCAAAATACTTCCACTTTTGCATCTCACATTTTGTTTTAAATAAAACTACCACTGTTGATCACGTAAAAAGCTACTCTTATAAATATGCAAAAAGACATAAAAATGTAGCCAGTGTGAAACATTGTAAAGAACGCTAAGCAATATTGCATGAAAGTGAAAGAAAGTGTTGATTATTGCTAAACAATGCTCAAACTGACAGCCCAAATGTCAACTGAAATATAGTAACAAATTCATTCATTCATATTAAAAAACTGCTCACCGGTCTCCAGTGGTCCAGCGATCACATTAATGCCACTCCATCTATGAAGGTGTTCTGATATGTTAGTGGTAATCCCACCGTATTTTATTGTTGCATTGCATGTCTTGCTAGAAACCAAAGCCAGCGTTGAAACGTAGTTCAAACTCAAATGAAATATTATTTTTCAGTTGTTGGACTGTACTTTTCGCTTATTATAACCATGATTCATAGTCTCCTGACATATTCTTGCATATACAGTATATCCCTAACATTGTGAGCAAGCTGATACACAAACAAAAACACAATGACCTTTGCTAAAAACACAACAACACACGTCTTGGGTTATCCTGCCACACATCGGCCCTTGAGTTGTCTGAGTGAAGCGTCAGGCGAGTTTGCTCACTAAAGAAATGTACGTGGATGCATGCTTCCATTAGTGCCAGTTTGGATCACATCAGGGTGTATAAATGACATGTTAAGCAAAAGAAAAGATTTTTCTCAATTGCTCAATCAATCAAGGTAGTACAAGTACATGTGAATGTACTGGCTGAGACAGAACTATGCCTCTGACAATACATGAACCTTATTAGCATTACAAAGGTAGATTTTACAGCAAGGCTGGATTGTACAGGTGCATCTAATGGGGCCCACAAACAACATCTAGTTAGAACATGCAACACCAAAGTCTGTATTTATCAAAAGTTTTGGTACTGGCTAACTGAACTTTTGTGTAGAAACTAGTTTTGCTCCCTCAATCCCATATTTCCATATTGAATAGGCCTGCCCGATTAATAATGCAAAAACAATGCTCTCAATTCACACATCTGTGTGAGCTCATTTCCCAAAAATGACTTTTCACTCTCTCCTATTCCACTATGCATAACGTCACCCTGCCTTCACTTGTTGCTATTTCAATCGCATTTACACAACATCAAGCAAAACAAATGATCAAGTCAACATTCGCCCATACATCAATTGATATTCTCTCATTTCTCTTTGTCAAACTTGGCGCTCCGCTTTCAGACCCCGTTGCTATAGTAACCCGACACTGCGCATGGGCGGCAGTCAGAAACAGCCAGCTTACTTGAAGTTGGAGACAGAGGGTATGGGGCAAAAGAGAAAAAAAAATATCAGTAGCACAGAGCAAAACCTCGGTGGAGAGGGTGAGACTGATCTTGTCCGTGCATGGAAAAAGGAGCACATTCCAATGTATGGATCTTTTTTGGGTTTAAAGCTAACGATCATTTAGAGGGGGTCAGAATTTGCAAGCAAAAAAATGAATGAATCGTGATCTCAATTCTCGGGAAGAAAAATTGTGATTCACATATTAGCCAGAATCATGCTGCCCAGATGTTGAAATGCAAACGTTGAAGGGAGGTGATGTCACTAACAAACATTCAAACAACGCAATGTGGTTATGTTAGGAGCAGGCACCCCTAATCTTTTGTGGTGTTTGCAGCGTGGGGGAAGAAAAGCATTTTCTAAATTAAATAGCTACTTAAAAATTAACAGCCACCTAAAGAGATGAAGCTTTGAAATTGAAAACTTTTTTTGTTGATTATCAAGCCATCATTTGCCAATTTATGCTGACAAGTAATGAAATTGATTTGGCCAAAAATCACAGGCCAGAATCAGGGACCTACCTTTTCAGGTCAAAGTGGGTCCTTTGGTGATTCTTGAGAGCCAGCAAGTTGTAATAGCGTTTCTGGCACACAAGGCAGCGGAAAACACCGGTCTTGTGGGACTTCTTGTGGTTAAGGAGGGAGCACGGGTGTCTGTATCCTCGCCCACATTGGTCACACTTGTGGGGTTTGTCACTTTGGTCAACCATTGATCTACGTCCATCACCCCCAACATCACGACTTCCTCCTGCAACTCCACCACTGACGCCATCTCCTCCAGATATCCCTTTAGCTCCATTCAGGCCCTGCTTGCTCAGAGAGCTGGATCGGTTCTTACCAGGGCACAGGTGGGTGATCAGGTGGTGGCGGTCAGCAAAGAACATGCCACAGTCGACACAGATGTGGTTGCGTCCGTCCATCTTGTCATTACCGTTGGCTGCACTGCTACTGATGCCCTGTGGCTGGCCATCTGGTCGTTGGGGGCCATGAACCAACTGATGATTCAGGAGGTCCTGCTTCCTGGAGAAACTCTGACCACAGGTGGAGCAAATCATCCTCCAGTCCTGGCCCATATTAGAAGGTCCTGGGCCTGATGGATTGTTGGCATGGCTACGCAGGTGGCTCCTAAGGGCCCTGAGGCTGGCGTAGTGGTTTCCACATACTGAGCACTGGTACACTTCTCCATCATCGTCATCATCCTTGTCATTTGTGCCCATGCGTTTGCCTCCACTCTGGTACTGTCGCTGACTGCTGCCTTCCTTTAGATTGCTGGAGCCACCGGGAGCCAGTGAGGTTCCACTGGAGGTGTGGTAGTTCATGTTCCCCATAAAGCCATTGGACATGTTGCCCTGCTGTTGCTGACCACGGCGGGGACACATATGTGACTTTATACCAGATACATCACCATACATCTCTCCACAGTCAGCACACACATGCCGGTCAGCCTGGCGGTGAGCTGAGTTACTTTGGGAAAGCGAGCTGCCATCAAAGCGGTCATGGAACTCCAGGGAGTCCAATCCACTGCTGTGGCCACCATCAGGTACAAAGTGGGCAGCATCACCCAGGTTTCCTGGCAGTGATATAGGTGTGGTGGCACCGCTACCCTCCTGCACATAGCTCTGTTGAGAGTCCAGAGTGAGCGGCTCTGAAGACAGCCAGTCATTGCTGTCACTGTTAATTGGCTGATTGGAGGTGCGGCCTTTGTGGCTGCGTAAATGACTGTGCAGTGCTGCCAAGTGGGGGTACTGCTTACAGCAGATGGTGCACTGATAGTGTCCTGTCTGATGACAGCGCTTGTGGTTTACCAGGCTACCCGCATGACGGTAGCTTTTGCCACACTCCCCACACTTGAAGCGCCGCTCTCCATCATCGGGAGAGTTAGCTTGTGGTACACGGCCTCCAGGGGGAGATGACACAGAGCCCTGGGACCCAGAGCTCAGCCCGTCTGAGTTTAAGATGGAGCTGTCCTGGTTGTGAGATCCAGGGTGTGGATCGTGTGTCAGATAGTGGACTTTAAGGGTCTCCAAATCTGGGTGGCCAGCGCCACAGTAAGCACATGTATAGATGGGATTGTTGACTGGGGGGCCCATGATGGGGTCATATGGGCCTCTTTTCTCTGTAGGAAGGGGTGGCAGGGGCAGGGGATCTCCCAAAGCAGGGGTGTATGCCGGGGATCGTACTGCACTCAGATTATGGGGCATTATACCAGCGAAGCTACGTGGCAGGCCAAGGGTGGGAGAGGTGGCGTTGTGCAGCAGGATGTGCTCTTGGAAGTCTGCCTTATTTGGCAGAGCTATTTGGCACAGGTGGCAGAAGCAGGAAGCAGTGTCGTCACTCTGAGATGACTGTGTGCCGCTGCCGCGCTCCGAGTCGTGGAGGCTGCTGCTGCTGCTCACCATGGAGGCCCCAGGGGTCTTGAACTTCGAATGAGTTCGCTCGTGGCTGTTTAGGGCAGCCAGGTTGCTAAACTGTTTAAAACACACAGAACACTTGAAAGTTCCTTGCTGGTGGCACTTTTTGTGGTTCACCAGACTACCGTGGTGCCGGTAGGTTCGGTCACACTGATCGCACTTAAATGGTCTGTCCCAAGCGTCGTCTGATTCAGGGGAGCCTTTTTTTCCGTGGTCGTCTGTCTCGTGGCTTTGTAGGACACTATGTCCCATACCACTATTATTTAAATGCGAACGTCCAAATCCGTCTGAGAGGTCCTGGGCGAGACCGTAGTCTCTGTCGTCGTGGCCTCCTTCTTCGGGTACTTCCTCAGTCTCTTCTTCGGCGTGTGCACTACTGGGAGACAAAGTATGAATTCGTAGGTGGTTTTTTAAGGCTACTGCATTGGGAAGGGTGCGGGTACAAACAGGACACTGGAATGAACCTACTTCGTGAGACTTTTTATGATTGGCTAAGCTGGTTGCGTGCTTGTAGATTCGGCCACACTGTTCACACTCAAAACGTCCGGTCTCTTCTTGCTGGTAATGTGCTTTCATATGCTCTAGAAGACTTGGAGTACTCGGGCAAACCATATCACACTCTTTACAGGGGAAACCCTTGGCACGGCTCATATCATGCATTGCCATAGTACTCTAAAACAAATCAGAGGTGGGGTATCACGGTTCACAACACAGGCATGAACGTGATGTTTTTTGGGAGGGGGGCAGCTTAGCTCTTCAGCTGAGGGTGAAGCTGACAGCCATTTTCCCCCCAGGAGCCGTGGGTGCAGGTCCAGGTCCAGTTAATCATGGACCACCCTGGAAAGTGGTGGGCTTGGGTGGCAGGGTCACACCAGCCAATGAGGTTATCACTGTTGAGACAAAAGGAAAACAAAGGACAATCACGAATAGTGGACAACTGAAGACAATTTCAAGGGCATATTAAGGAATATGAGAAAACTTTAAAAAAGGTTTTCATGGTAAAAACCTGTTATATTTTGAAATGTTAAAGATGTTTCATATCAGTGCGATATGAAAATGTGGCATGGATTGGCGGAATATCCACGCAGCATGCAAACTGAGCCTAGTGTATAATTTCGCTGTTTTGTGTTCCAATGTCGCACTAGAACGAAGAAAATGACCCACCTCTTAATTCTTATAGCCTCTCAACCTTACTAATAGCACTTATCGTTAATTTTGCGTTTTGCCATTTTTTCCTCTCCCAATTGACGTCTCACAGTAACAGGGAATAACAGCAGGTGAGCAAACAACCACTCCCACAATTACATGTCAAACACAACTCTTACAGGGACATAATATAACTTGGTGACATTCACAAACAAACAGCATTCAGAACTGGCATCCTTAATCTCTGGTGCTGTTGTGTTAGCAGTATGAAGAAAGATCAAGGACTAAGAGCCTTAAGAGAAAAAGAGATTAAAAAAACTATCAATTGGGACTCGCACACTAAGGGGTGTTAATTCAACGGGGTTTGTCGATAGTATAGTGTAAAGCTATCGAATGAGTGGTGCCATTTCTTTTTTTGACGGACAAAATGTATTCATGCACAGTTTTCTCAGTTGTTCTTGCGCATTTTCCATTATCTTTTTATGATTTATTGTGTTCCTAACAAATCCAGGACTAGGTCTTAACTTTATTAGGTATGAGCACTGGTGCGAGCAAGCTAGAGATTTTACTAGCACAAAGAAAAATGTATTTGCACACCTAGGAGGACGATTAAACACACTTTATTTGTCATTAATACATTTACTTTTAAGATCGTTATCTGGCATTGCTTGTTGTTTTCGGTTAGCACAGGATTGTTTAGAAGGATATGTCGTGTTTTTAGAAGTTGCTTCGGACCCGACAGTAGACACTTCAAAATACATTTCCCACAAAGCATTACTCCAGCAAGAGACGAGGACTTGTGTAGGACAACAAAAAATAAGGTATTGAATCGGTCAGAAAATAAAATAAAAAGTTTCTTCTCTTGGAAATACTACTGAAAATGAGGGTTATACTTATGTATTACCAGACGAACAACTGAGAGTGTCACGTTAGACACAATCGATGAAAAATCATAAACAATGATGTTAAGAGCTGAGCGATATGGCCTAAAAATCATTTTTTCACACCAAACTCAATTTGCATTTTGATTTTTTCCCCCCCTTTTTAAAAACAAACTAAAAATGACAAAGAAAGTACTTCAAACAAGTTTTACTTTTATTTTAGCAATAAAAATTAACGAATGCAAACTGAATTTCCCTCTTAGCTACAAACTTTAAAAGTGCACTGCGCAGTTTCAGGGGGTGGGAGTTGTTTACATTTACACTGAAGGTTGCTGTAATCAGACAAAACATATTTACATGAATTCCTCTATCATCATAAATCAAATCAGGAAATTTATGAGGCTCCTGTCGACCTGGAGTCCATAGTTTCCAGCCTGTGGATAAACCCCTGATTTTCCTCTGTCTATATGGGAACCTCATCTTAAGTGATATGCAGCGCAGCAGCATCAGTAAGTTTTCCACCAGGTCGCTTTCTTGTCATACGGGACTCGATGGGAAAATGATTCCGCTAATGTCGGCTGCTTTTTAGCGGGTGTTTGTGGGCTCGGACTCGGTCTTGTGCATCTCGGAGTGAGACACATTTCTCCCACTCGGCTGCATGCCTCTGTTTGAGATGTTGACATAAATTGGTCGTGCTGCTGCCTTTAGTTGCAACAGCCTTTAAACAAACTTTGCAGCGGACTGCAGTTTGTTTGAGATCTGTGATCTATCTGTGTATATTTGCACATTTGTTGATAAAAGAACTGTTGTATAGTATAAAGTATAGTTATTTATGGAAACATTTAATTTACAGAACTGTATTCAGAAAGACAGAAGAAAGAAAGGTATGATCCCGGTAGGGAAATGAATTCTCTGCATTTTTACCCAGTGAGCAGCACACAGAACTCCAGATCTTCCACCTTTGCATTGGTCAGGGCCGGTGGCAGGAGTAATTAAGAGGAGGAGAAGAAGAAGGGAACTTAATTGATCCCCTTGGGGAAATTAATTCTCTGCACTTTAACCCATCCGTGAATGAGGAGCAGTGGGCAGCCAACACGTGCGCACACACACACAAAAGCACCCGGGGACCAACTCCAGATCTTCTACCTTCGCCTTGGTCAGGGACAACGGCAGGAGTGATTAACCTAACATACATGTTTTTTTGTTTTTGTGGGTGGGGGAAACCGGAGCACCCGCAGGAAACCCACGCGGACACGGGGAGAACATGCCCACGACCTCCTTGCTCTAAGACAAGAGAGCGAACCACCATGCCAAAAGTGTATTCCTCCATCTCATTCCACTGTATATATTGGTATCATTGCTGTCTGTGTGGATTCTCTCCACGTGCTGCTCATTGTACTTTATCCTTTACACTTAAGATTATTATATAATTATATGCTGTATCAAGTACCTCTTACCTTGTTGCTAATTTTTACATTTTTTTTATTAAGCCTCACTTTCCTAATTGCATAGACGCCACTCGTAATTTCGCTGTACTGAGTATAGTGACAATAAAGATCTTTCTGATTCTGATTTAGGAATTTACCTAAAAAGCAAAACCGAACAATCTCAGCCGTTTGTTGAGAAGAAAAGCAGCTTTCTGCTTTAAGCTCGTTTCATCACGTCGTAAACTTAATGTTTATATATACAGTGCTGTGCAAAAGTCTTAGGCCACCATAAGAAATCATATCTCTATCTTTTTAGGCTGAATGACAATACAAGATATATATCTTGCTATTTTCTAATCCAAAATATTCAGTTGTAAGTTAAAAGAACGTGAAACATCACACTAACCTTTATCAAAACAGAATGATCAAAATAAAATGCTACAACAGGATTTCTTTTCTTGTTTGAAAATATACAGGTGCACAACATATCACCATGTAAATGAAAAATAGTATAAGAATACATACACATGTTTATATACACACATACATATATACATATACAGTGTATATATACTGTATACACACATGTAGACACATATACAGTGTATATATACTGTATATACACATGTAGACACACACATATATATATATATATACACATATAAAATAAACATATGAACAGGCCTCCAGACTGCGACCAAAATGGCCTCATATGCCACCATATTTTGAGAGTATGCTAGTTAAATTTCGAGTGTTTCAAAAATGTCAAACTGTAATAATTCAATAGAATGCTGTTAAGAGCCATGAGTCCAGTACTTGACAGAGACTGATTTATTTAATTAAATTGCAGTCTTTTTATGTTATGTAATTGCACAGGCTGATGTCGCAATTACGATTCGATAAATTGTGCAGCACTAATCAATACCATGCACCAAAAAGAAAAGGGTGCGACCCAATCATGTGCTGGTACGACCAACTGAGAAAGTTGGTCGCATCAGTGCTACCAGTGGAAAAGTAAGTCTAGAGCCCTATATAAAACTGTTGTAACTTGAAACTGTTGCACCTTTACCTTCAATGCCCCAATGGGTTTCTAATCATTTATTCGTTCTTTCACAACCATTTCAAGAATCTTCTGTTAAATTTTGGGTCACTTTTCCTCTTAAGGCCACATCCAGCAATGTTGAGCTTTAAATCTCTAGATAAAAATAGCCACAGTGGTCATGAATATCAAGCTCTTTGGAGGTGGTCTTGCAGCTTCTACATTGATGATGCTTCCCAATTACCTTCCCTCTAACCTCCTCAGATCCTCTGCTTTTCCTTCTCCTTTCAGTGTTTAGTGAAAGGAGTGAGTACTCATATCATATTATTCACAAAATAACCTGTTTTTTTTTTTCATGAAAACATAATATCATAAACGCCAGCAAAATCAAAACTCCCAGGAGGCTGAGAGGCCAAGCAGCAGTTGATTTGAGACATAAAATGAGCAGGGAAGTAGTGTGTGACACAAAGTCATCATTCGCAATTTTTTCTCCGTATGAGGCAAAATGTAAATTATAGAAGCAGCGACTTTTTGTCTCACTACAGACATGATACCAGTCCCAACAGTAGAAATGGATTCATGAATTGAACTTCGCCCCAGGTTCAAGGTCCTACCAAGATAAACCCACCTGCACTATATGAACAGTGTCATAATATCCTCGCCGTTACGCTATCTCCAGTTGAGTTTTATGGGGGACAACGTTGCAAGGGTTCGAAAAGATTTTCCACAGTTGTGGAATCTGTAAGAGTTGACCAGGGGTGCGTGGCAACAGACAGTGGAGCAAATGTTGTCAACTGGACCAGACCGATGAGCTTTGGACATTGTTTGCATATTGCTGTATCTTATGTGTCCCCTCTCTCTGTCCATCTCTTGCTCTCTCCTGTGGCACATTTCTTTAAAAGCATGTCATTGTCTGTTCGTCTTTCTATCTGTAATGCACACAACAACAATATAATATTAGTCATATTAGTATTATGTGTATTAATAACAACTATGGGAGAATCCGTTTCGTAGCTGCATATGTAAAATTATTTGAGATGAGATACACTGTATTAATCCCACACTGGGGAAATTTCAGTGCAACAGCAGCTAAAAAAGCACATGCAAAGACACAAAAGAATGAAAATACAAGAGAAGACGGACACAGAAACGTGGCCTGAACAAAAACTAATTCAACAAAACTATATTTAACTATTCAACCTCATTTCTACAAACAACTGCATTCAAACCAATGTACGATATCGATGTGGTCAACTAAATTCCACCACAAATTTAACTATATTTAACAATATTTACCAAAACAGAACTAGACACACTACACTAATTGTAAAAAATTATAAAATTTAATCTCTCTATTTATTTTTCTCTCTTTTCTTCGGACAGAAGTATGAAGGACCTCAGTACCTCAGGAACCTTTCCAAAGATCAGCTCTAAAGCCATCATCAATCAATGCTTGTAGGATTGACAAAAAAACTTCGAATTAAAAATTGAAGTTTTTTTTGAAGTAGCCTTGACAGGTGGACGACTAATTAACTAATTAACTGTCTCTGATGAGTGAGAGAAAAGTATGTGATGTTTTGGTATCTCCTATCTCTATTTCCTATTTTGTTTGTGAACAAGTTTTAGATTTGCACAAAGTATTCATTTTATATATTTCTAATAGATTTCTTTTCCTATATTTACAAACGTTGTTGAATGTTTTGAAATATGTTTACATGTATTGTGAAAATCTGCGCTAACAATTTACTGCTGATATTGTAAACTACTCAAGTCTAATATGTGGCATTAACTAAAACGATTGTTCACTAATTAAAATATGATGCGTTTTTTTAATTTTGACTGAGGGGAAATGCTGGGTGTCGGCATTTTTAATTTGTAGCTGTGCATTTTGCAAAATTGTAAAAACTGTATCATTTTGAATCTCATCATCACAAAAATGTCTTCAGATAGTGTATTATTTATCAGAGTTGCAAAAATTCCTGGAAGTATCGTGAAATCACTTTAAGGCAATCGAACGTTTTTTCTTTACCGCACACTGAGGCGTTAGCAATTTTGGAGTCTGGAAACATGGCAGAGAGAATGTTTGTAACTGCTTGGATACATTCATAGGACTGTCACAGCTTGAAGACACAAAAATACAAATACTATATTTAAACTCTACATAAATCAAATATTCTGCATCAAGTGAGGTGCGAATCAAGAATTATATACATATATACAGTATGTACACATCCATACATATATATATTTAATGTGTATATATCTTAAACAGCTCTCAAACAACCTATTACCGGCTCCAGTCTAGCTGTGCACTATTCCGCATCCGTATTAGGCATTATAACTCTTTCCAAAATACAAATTAACCTAATGAAGGGGGTCTCAGAACATAATATAATTGTTATATAATAAATTATCATAAAAACCCAACTACCACGTTGAGTGTGGTGCTATCGTGCACAAATTAAGTAAGACCAAACTAAGCTCTGATAAAATATTCAAATTCAGAAACAACACAGTACCTCAATGAAAGTCAAATGCGCTGCTTCTGGCTCATTTATGCACAACATGGAAAGGGACTGAGGGAAAATACTTTGTCTTCACTCGGCACACTGAGGAAATGCACTGACGATAGTAGATTTCACCACTCCTGTGAATGGCTCAACAGGATTTCTCATAAACACAGACTTTAAAATAATAATAACGATAGTGGGGATATTCTAAGCAAGGTGTTCTGTTTAATGATTAACTATTTGTACCATCTTAAATGTAGAGCCAAAATACACTGAAGAAAAAGGAGGCTCTTTCAAAGATTCTGGGAGAATTCTGTGTTAAATTTCACCTTTTTTATTGGGGCTGAAAAGACTGAATGTAAACACTGTACAATAAAAAGTATAGATAGTGGCTTTAGGTAAGAAACCTGGAGTCTGAGTCTTTGCAGTCCATATTTTCACACATTCGTTTTACAAAAATGTACCATGAAGCCATCGTGTAGAAGTGCCAATCCAAAAGTCAGTTACAGCACAAACACATAACAGCGATTCAAAATATTCAATCAGAATCATTGTACACCTCTCAAACAGCCCTCAAACAGACAGTGTAAATAAAGCTGCACACTATTGTGTATTTTAGCAGGCATAATAACCCATTACAAGATACAATGCTCAAACAAAATAAAAGGAGATCACAGAGTACAGAATATGTATCATTGCAGAGAGCACTATAAATGGCCAACTAATTACCTCCTTCCTTGCTCCATGCATTGGCTAAGGCCAATTAAACTCCAATATAAGCTTAACTGACGCTTCAACTTATAAACAACTCAATATAGAGTAAAAACCCAAATGATCACGCACATTTACACTCGAAAAAGAAAGATTCTCTGGCGCCCACTGCTCCGCTTCACCTGCAGCACGGAGTAAAACACACTCAGCAAGTAAACCAGGACGTCTGCTCAGCCCGCATTCCCTCGAGGCTGGAATTTCTTTCCATCACCTCTTAATAAGGCTACATTAGATTGTCTGCCGCTTGAATTTTATTAGTGGGTGGCAAAAAATTTCTCAAAGATGTGTGTAAAACGCTGGCAATCTGGAGCGTTGGCATTGAGTTTTTGTTTTTGTGTGCAAAAGGGCATTGAATCAGTGCCTGTATACCTTGAATACACTGTACTTCCCAGAGGCACTGAGGACAATGACACAGGGACATCACCAACATAAAGAAAATACCGTTTTGAAAACATTTCTAGCTGGCAACACCTCGCCTACATTTAGTTCACCTACATGACCATTTAAACGCAGCTCTATCACATTGGTGTTTATGGGGAATTTGTCAATTTCATTTCCCCATGTCTCATACAATACGAAACAGGTTCTAGTGGACAGATACTCAGAACATAGACCTATACTTGGGCTGGGCGATAAATCGATTAATTTGAATTTGTGATTTGTAAAAATGAAAATCGAGATATTCTTTTTAATTTCCTCCACCGCCGCCTTTGGGCTTCCGTCGTTCTTGGTTCTTGGAGAAAGAGAATTGATACAGAGGCACGATCGACAACATCGTCGCATGGCATAAGTACGCTCCCAGCAAACAGTCTCGTCAGTTGTTTCGAACTGAATCGCTTTAGCGGAGTCAGATCTCAATCAAACCACAGTCCGCCTGAAAGTTAGTTCAAAGGCTGTTGCAACTTAAAGCAGAGCACGCCAATTTCTTTCACCATCTTTAACTGAGGAACGCTGCCGAGCGGGAGAAATGTGTCTCACTCCGAGAGGCGTGAGGCCGACTCAGACAACAAACACCTCGAAAAAGCAGCCGACATTAGTGGAATCATTTTCCCACTGAGTCCTCGTATGACAAGAAAGCAACACAGTAGAAAGCAACTGCTAACATATCCAAACATTTAATACTTGATTCATACTTGAAAACAAGTCACAAGCGTGAACATAACTGATTGTGACAGTCCCATATTAAAAAAAAACCCAACGAGCATCATCATGAAATGCACACTGCATAATTAATTATTACCAAGAAAGTCATGTTTTGCCTTGCATCACTTTTTCTATTTGCTTATCTTAAACATTGTTGGTCTTTTGCTTATAAAGTGTAGCTATCGCTTACTTCTTAAGTATAAGTGTAATATTCGTTTCATATACATTGAAGTTAGAAGAACCTTTCACTTGCAGATGTGTATCTGCAGGAGCCAATCAAAACCTTCCCTCTTGTTTTCCTTCAGACATTTTTCCCCTGCTAAGCTTCAGCCAAAATAATGTAAACAAACGCTGCCACAAATCAAACTATTCCACATACGTTCACACCGTAACGCCCTTTAAGATCCCACCTTTGAAACACTTCATTCGGGTGTTTTTCTTCCAATATACTGGTTTTGCTTTACGTAGTCGAGCCTCCGTGCAGGAATTGGCTCGCTGTCTGTATACACACGCGTTCTTTTTAACTATTCCACCTCCATCCTTAGACTCCGCCAAACAAAAGTCACCATCCGCTTTTTAAAAGCTTTTTGAGGCAGGAATGGGGAGGATAGGAAGAGAAGCGGCGCAGACATCGGAGCTCGTCTCCCTGACCTTGGCTCGTCTTCTCTCGGCCGCAGCAGGAATGTGTCGGGACAAAGCGGGGCTTCTTTACAGCTGAGGCGGCCGACATTTCCTTCAGCCCAATCCCCAATTTAGGAACCGCTGAGGCCGGGGGAACCGAACTCCAACTCCGGTTAGGTAAGTGGGAATGTGGCTAGAGAG
>OMNV01009427.1:35032-49997 GCA_900303265.1 Brotula barbata
GGGGGGGGGGGGGGGCGCCAGTATTTACTCGTGCATGGTCGCCATGAGGCGATTTCCAGCGCACAGGGAGCCCATGCAGACCTCAGCCCACTTTCACTGAGACCCCATTTCATCGAAAAATGGCTTTCGACGAGCCATTTTCCCCATGCTAATGCTAACAGCAGCCTCGGCAGCAGCGGCACCGTTTTTAATGGCCTCGCAGAGCACCGACCGGTGGTCCCGGACAAACGCACGGTGCGGTGAAGATTCGTTCTTGAAAAGACAAGGAAGACTTAGGCCGTAAACGTTTTAAACGGGTGAGAAACCCGTTCTGGGACTGGAAAGAAAAGCGAACCGCTAGCGGGCTAAGCGGCCGAGATAACGTTAGCTTCGGTGCCTGTCGTGCAAGCTAGGAGCCCGGGCGATACAAAAAGAGCCAAACACGAGCCCCACGATCATCAAATGAGCAAAACGAAAGAAAACACGAGAGCCGCGCAAAACTGCAGCAAACAGACAAATAGCGGCTTTGTGGCGAAATGTCGCCTCTGCATGGCGACCAGCCGCGGTACGTAGAGGTTAGCTGGGCTAGCACGGAGCTACACAAAGATCTCGACAAACACACCACGGCCCGTGGATGAAAAGTCCGCTTCTAAATCACGCCGTTCCAGCTTTAACTCACCCTCAGTTGGCCTCTGCGCCCGCCTGGGTAACGATGCTCTGCCCGGAGATGCACAAGCTGCAACTTTCACGGATTCGACATGTTTACGGCGATTTTTCTCTCCTCTGATCACACATATACACACACACTGCCTCCGTTTCCCACCACCGATTCAACAACATACTTCCTGCTGTGGCCGGAGTGCGCGTGCGTGTGCGCGCATACATCACTAGTTCTACTACTACTACTACACACACACACACGCACACGCACACACACGCACACATTACCTATGAAACTGAGATAATAATGATCAGATTTAAGGCACTAACATTTCAGGTGCAGAAAACTCTAACCAACCCACGCACACACACACACACACACACACACACACACACACACACACACACCACAGATAACCCATGGCATGAAGATAAAAGTATCTGATTTAAAACACCAAAATATCAACTCTACAAATATTAGTCAACACAGGCACACACACTTTCACATCCTGTCCAGATTTAAATATGTTAGGTTCACTGTTGGAACAAATTAAAAATAGTAAAGTGAAAGTATTTCAAGGGTAAAAAAAAAAAAATGAAAATAAGTGATAATATTTACAGGGGAACATCATAGAGTTATGAAAATAAAGTGGCATAATCATTCATCTCTTTCTGGGATTACCGAATCGATATAGTAGGCTGGCGTCATCTGAGTGTGGGTGTGGCCTCCACAGGGGACAACAAAGAGCCTCCCCCTAGGAGCTAAATGGAATGGGCCCCTAGTACGAAATGACCAAAAACGTAAAAAAAAAAGATACCACGTTAAAGGAAAAGAATGTGGAAACAGGCTCTCAGAATGATTTAGAACGATTAAACTCTCAAACCCCATCATTTCCAGCAGTCCATATTCAGTGACCGCCTACTACCGCGAGGCGACCACACACCTAGGACCTGGAGTTGCCTACCTAGATCACATGGCACAGAGCTTAGCCTGGAGATGGAGGTGACGTACTGCACACAGACTCATGGGGTGGTATTAATGCTAGCTGAGCCTAGAAGTACAATGACACTTTATTGATCCCCGTTAGGAAATGAATTCTCTGCACTTTAACCCATCCTCAATGAGGAGCAGTCGGAGCACACACATGCAAACACACACAAACACACACACACAAACGCAACTCCAGATTTTCCTCCTGGTGCCTTTGTCAGGAGTGATTAGTGCTCCGCTTCCCCGGAGCACCTGGGGGAAACCCACGCAGACACGGGGACCACATTGAAACTACACACAGGAAGGAGTGGAGGACGATCCCCCGGATTCAAACCCACGACCTTCATGCTGTGAGGCAACAGTGCTAACCACCACGCCAAGGAGCACTCCAGTCCTGGATTTCTCAGTTTATTAGGAGAGCAGTACACTACATAGCAAGTATTCACCATCTTTCCTGAATAGAAAAGCAAAATACACACCACGGCCTCTCAGACCGTCCTCTCCAACACGGTGTCCGCCCACCTGGTGACCCTTAATGAGTCACCCTCCCAGGACACATCCTGTCAATAGCATAAATTTGAATCTCTTTTGTTTGTAATACTTGTAAACAAATAAAAATAAAAAGGCCTATCGTATAACAAATATAATAGCTGACTGCTAAACCAGACATGCAGCACTTTAGAGGATACATCACTGCTTCAGCACGCCAAGTAGCATCCTTTTTTTGTGCATTTTCAGAGGAAGAGTTTGCAGCACTTTTCCTCCGTGCAGTCAGTGCTAAATGCAGAGGCATGGTGGGGGCTCCCCCAAGGACGGCTGAATAAACGGTAAGAGAACTACATTTCTATAGGGCCTTTCTAGTCCAGAGAACATTCAAAGTGCTGCACAATTTTGTCTCACATTCACCATGACAGCCGAGGCAGCCAGGCAAGGCATTACGTGCTTGTTGGGACCAATTAGCGGTAGCGTCTTGCCCAGGGACCTTCGACACGGCAGAGCGGGGCATCGATCCAGCAGCCCTCTGATCTGCCAAACATATTTGTCCATATCAACAACAAATCTCTGGCACCCCTTTTCAAGCACGCTCTGTCAAACCTACAAGGCAAGGGCCGTTTTCCAATATTCTGACTTGCTGACTCTGCACTTTGGCAGACTGAGGGAGCTCTGAGTGTGGACAGATTTCATCCAAAATGAAACTTTTGCTGAGTTGTGACAAGCTGTCAAAGCAGTAAACAAAGTCACGTGACTTTGGATGCAGTTTTTTGCGATGTACAGACCAGGTTATCGGACGCAAACCAGTCGAGCGTCAGCTTGTCGTTTTATGTGAAAGCTCTTGGAGGTGGCCTTCAAAGTTTCAATGATCCTCCCAATGCATTGTGGGGACTTTATATTGTTGGAGTGCAGTGGCAGACAGACTTGTTGAGTGAGGATTAGAGAACTTCTCACCGATTTACACTCACTTCCACAATGTCGTGCCCCGCAGACCCCTCTCACTTACTCACAATGAAGTGTGCAAGTCCTGACACCAGGAGCGGTCCAAGTCTAGAAGAGCACTGTGTAATACCCAAAACATATGATAGGGGGTTACTATCCCTTTGTTAGTGGACAAGAGTTAGATAATGGATTGTTTATTCTTTTTCAAAGAAAAAAAAGGTTGTGAGCTGAGCTGGCATCACCCTTTGTAGAACTATAGGCCATGAAAATAAAAGAAATCGTCAGAGACATGGCGGGGGGGGAACTACTAAACTCTTTTCCTTTTGACTCTAGGAACACGACGGAAGTTCTTTGCAACACCAAGGTGATACTCAATGTATCCCATAATAGTATTGGTGTTGCCTTATTGATGCCCATCTTGACGACTCGCCAGGAGTTGTAGTGTCAGGTTCTACCCCTCATCACAGTGCTCTTGTGAATAGTATGCAATGCCAAGTTTTTGTTGTTGTTTTTTCTTTAGTATATAAAAGCGATCTGAACAAAATGTAACAAATGTAATGTAACAAAAATAGTTGAAAGGATGGCAAAAGACTGTATAATTCTTAGGCCATACGACAGTGATTAGAAGGGGTAATGGCAGTAGTGTGTGATTTTCATTGACAACCATCACACAATCTGTGTGTTCAGTACGCACACAAACTTCAGCTTTTTCTAACGGATTCTGTTTTTTCTTATCTTCTGTGGAAATCACAGAATTGTGCCGTACGATTCCTAACGTTTCCCATTTTTTTCAAAGTTAGAGAGGTCGTTAACACAGTGGACGTGAACGCTCGTTCTTTATAATGACTTGATCCTCCACCGAGAGTCAAACTTTGAATTAATGCAGGGTTTTTCCAACCCGTGGTCTGTGACCCATGTGCGTGGCACGGTGGTTTGAACGCCACTCAAATCGACATGTTCATATTTTTTCCGTAGTTGTATGTCTGAGATATGCTTTGGTGATAAATAGACAACTTACAGAACTAACAGCGGCTGTTTTATTTGAAAGGAAAGTCACACAGCGGAGTAGTGCTGCAAGAGTTTTGTTTTCACTGCAAATGTTGGACCACACCGGGAGCAGTACGTACAGTCCGTGGCGTTCGTGTCCTCGTTGACCCTCAGCCGTGTAAATTCAGATCATCAGTCCTGTCAGAAAGAGTAGCTTCTCTCCTTTTTCAACACTGATTTACGTCCGAATTGTCAGAAATTCCAAATTGCTGCACAGGAGCCTTAAAAAAAAAAGGAATGGATGGTTTATTCCACTGGGGACCGAGTGGGAGCACGTGACTGCCCGACACGGATGGAGGACTTCAATGGGCCACACTGCTGCTATGCATTGTGGGGAGCGCAAATGTCGCGGTATCTGTCTCTCTCTCTCTCACGCACATACAATCCCACCCACACACACAGATTCTCGCCCCCTCCTGGTGAGTCACATGATTGGTGAAAACAAAAATTACAGGGCACACTTTCAAGTCGCACCGGTGTGCCTAGTTTTAAAATCTGGTCACACTGACTCCAAAAATAGGCACAGGATGTCCTTTAAATGGTGGCACACCGGAGCCCTGACGTGGTTTGACTGGAGAAAAGGAAATGGCATGAAACTGTCCACCTCTGTGCTGACAAGAACACATGGTGTCCAACTCACCACACCCAGTAATCTCACCAAGAGGAAAGGAACTAAACCTAATCTCAATCCCCGCCCCCTCCACCAACATCCCCTCTCCCAATTCTAATAAACACGCAGTGGACCCAAATGTGAGATGCCCCCACACCGTGAACACGTACGGTAGTCCGTTTTATTGTCTCGGGGCATTGAGGCTGTCCAACTCCGTGATATAGATTGTTGGACGTGACCATCGCCAGAAGTTAATTTATTTATGTGGAGCGTCGTGCCGGCCATCTGACGGGCTGCTCCATAAGTACTCAGTCACTCAGTGGGGGGAAGGGATGGCTATAAGAGCAGAAGTGCTGTTACATGAATTTAAAGAAGGGGTTCCCCGGTGACTACAGCAAGTTCTGGTTTGGTTCCAATATTTCCTCTTCCAATTCAACAAGAATTCACTTATCTCACTCCGGTTTCAAATACTTGGGCGTTCATATTGCTCAGAAAATGTCCTCGATGTATGAAGCCAATCTTGCCCTGATTATTAGCAGGAAGAGTCCAATGTGTAAAAATGGCTGTTCACACAAATGTGTTGTATACATTTCAGTGTCTTCCGATTTTCTTACCCCAAATGTCTTAATATCGTGTGTCAGGTTTTATTTGGGGTGATGAAGAATTCGCAAAGCTCTTATTATTGGGCAGGTAATATTCACAACATGAACGTAGTTAGAGGCCCCCGATACCATCCAGTGCATCCTGAAAACCCAGTCCTGCCGAACGTCCTCATTACCTGCCTTACTCATCTCTTCCCTGCCTTTATCTCTGTCTCTCTACTCATGTAGTCTCACGGTGCTGCCAATTTTTAAAATTTGAATTCAGTTTCAACCCCGTTTTAGGTTCTCTTCACCATCCCCACAGACCCCCATTAGAGACAACCACCTATTTGCACCCTCACCCCTGGATTCAACATTATATAGCACTCAAGTGTTTCAAGGATCTTTATGAGGGCAACGTTTTCCATGGCTTTTCCTCTCTTGGAGCTAAATCCAAGCTTGCTTGCAGTCATTTTCAAAAAGCCCCCCTTTGATTCCTTTCCACATCTCCCTAAGCTCTGAAGTGGGAAAAACTCCTTTCTTTGTTTCCAACTATATCCATTATTTATGCAGACATTATGTGGCTCACACAAGACAAGATACACGTGATGAAATCTAAATAGGACGAAAAGCTGAGGATGGCGTTAACGGATGATTGTTGGAATGTTATTTTAAATCCAGTCAACTCATCTTCCTCATGTGCACGGCTCAAATTAATTCAACTAAAAGTTGCACACGCTGTCCACCGTAGTTAAGCCAGACGAGCAAAGTTACAGTATATCCTGAGTGCGATAAATCTCTCTCCTGTACGGGTCCTGTGCACAACTACAACAGTTCTGCTCTTCGGTGTCTGATACCCTATCTACTGTCTTAAATGTACCATTACAACCATGCCCACTGCCCGACACGTAGACATAATTTCCTTCCCAACACTCGTGGCAGGAAGAGGGCCGCTCTATCGGAAATCCCTCTCAAGCTGGCTGAATGATGTGATGTTTTTATATTTTTTATTTGTAAAAAACAAAGTTCTCTCTCTTTGGTCATGGAGACCACATTTTGAATTCTTGAATAGCTTGTCAACCATTAAAGAACTATATTTCTGTTCTATTTCTATTTTTTTCCCGTACTTCACCCTCACCGTTTCATACTTACTAAAGATGTCATTTGTCCTCCCAATTTGAATGACAGGATGCTCCCATAATTTGTTTGTTTACCTTATTTCATTTACTTTTCCTCTCTTTAAAAATATGGTAATATCGTAAATGACTCTGTTGTACTTATTGTACTCATTTTGATCTCACATAAAAAAACAACAATTTTTAAACAGTTTTTGAGCATTTTATACTTTACTTTATTTGAAGTCATCACTTCATCATCATTTTTGTATTAATTTTTTTCTCCTCTGGGTTATCCTTACAGCAGTCAGGTTCCACAGTAGTAACATAATTGATATGGAATTAATATATAAGAAAATGATTTATTATTATTATTATTATTATTATTATTATTATTATTATTATTATTTCTTTTCTGTGTCTAGCTCCTACAAACCTATTAATGTATGTCTATTTAAAGTTCTACAACAGGGGCCAGGGGCCAAAAAAGCTTGAAAACCTTGAATGAATGTAACACTAAATGCACAGAGATTTACTGGGTACCTCCTAAACTGCTATTAATGGTTAGCCCATGTTTCTGGGGTGGGGGATCGGTCCACTTATTAAAGTTAACATAGAGGGCATATCTGATGTTTTCCCTCCCCTTCTCAGCAGACTTCAGTGTGTCCACGTTGAAAGATGAGGGACTGCTGACGTGACAGTTGCTTCATCACTGGAGACTTTCAGGGTTTGTTATGTTATTTTATTTATCCTCTATCCTCCCTAATTACACTCGATCATTGTTGTATAGAACAACAATGTACTTATTGAACATTATATCGCACCATGTGGATCTGGAGAACATCCACCTCACCAAGGTGAAAGAACTCACACAACACACACACACACACACTGACTGTAAAGTTTGAGAAAATAATACTAATGCAGTTCTTTTTTGTGATGTTATGCTCTCATTCTGACACTTTACTAACCACACTGTTTTAAAGTACTTCCTGAAGGGCGTTTCCATGGATTCCACTGACCTTGTTAGACTGAACCAAGTAGTCAGGAGAGGGGGGGAAGTGTGCAGAGGACAGTTCTGCTAAACTTGGTAAGTCTTCCATTATTATTTAATCTGCCTTAGGAAGCAGTCAGTTGTGTTGGGTCTATGTAAAGAGTATCATTGTTGATATATTTGGTAAACTTATTTTGTGAATATGAACGTTGACCTCAGTTTGTAGTGCTGAGAGAGAGAGAATCTTTCTCTCGTAACCTTTTGCAACTTCTTATCATAAGTAAAATAACAATAAACACCCAGAGCTCTGGACAATAAAATCCCTGTTCCATCCCGTTGGTAACGGCTCGCCTCCAGCAAAACCTCACAAGGAGACACACCTGGAGCAGCGTGATGCTGATGATGTCTCCAGGACAAACATTATGACAAAACAAACAAAAACGTGGAACCACGGGAGAGGGCGCACAGAGGACAAAGGCTGGGGTGGCTTACATGCTGCAGGGCTGATTACTTGGATGTGGAACAGGTGTGCGGCTGGGCGTGGACATTGAAGCGGAGGAGGGAGCAGGCAGGGAGGGGGGAGTGCCACGCCCACAGCGCTGTATATACAGTTTATATACAGTATATATGAATGTTGAACTCTGAGAACGCTGGAGGATCATCTTTTCTTTTTTCAGTTCTCCTACATTGACTCCTTCTTTTGCTGCTGCTGCTGCCGTTTTGTTATTTTCTTCATTCTGTGCTCCTTTATGCATGTTTCTAACTCCACTGAGGAGAAATGGGAGGATCGAGCTCTTTCTTTCCTCCTGTTTCCATGGTGAATCGTGTTATCTGCGCTCCATTGAGGATGGCTTTCTAAAGTTGACAAACATACTTTTGACTCAACCAACTCAGATCAGTTGCTGTGAAAAGTGAAAACTCTGAGTTTCCAAACTCAAAGTTGAGGGTTTGAGTTCGGGGTTTGGTATACCTGCCCTCTGGGCCCAGGTCTTGTTCGTCCCTTGTTCCTGCTTGCGTTATGTGAGTAATTCTAATTTGTTTGATATCTCAGGGCCTGTTGCGTTTCCGTTAATGTAAGTTGTACACCTTATCCTTCCGTTTTTTTCTGACTGACTGATTGTGACAGTGTTGCAGTTGAAACATACGTGTAATAACATACCTGTTTATACGACTCAGCTGTTTGATGTCTGTTGGTCTGATTTAAGTTGTATGTAAAGTTGAATGATCTCCCAGATCAGAATGGCATTCCTCTTCTTTAACTTCTTTTTGTTGACGTCTGTTCATCTGTGTTGTCTGTTTGTCTGCTGCCGACTCCCCCTCGACTTCCATCACTCAAGTTCACCACAGCCCGGTGTGTCTCCCCCCTCTCCGTCCCCCGTGTGTGATTGTGTGAGTGAGACAGGTGCACCAGTGACGGAGCGGACCACAACCCACCAGCTGCGATCAAGGCTCAGCAACGCCACCTCCACCCTGGGAGACCGTAGCCTCTGTCGCGTCCAGCTCCGTGTTTCCCCCGTGCTTTACTTTAAAGGAAAGCTTTTCTTGTCTTTGCTTAGAACCGCCTGCTCCGTTCCTGGACCCTGCCCCGTCTCTGTCACTCTCTCGTTTCCATTCAGGACCCCAGCCTTACTCTGCCTCTTCAGATTCGTTCCTCCTGCTCTGGACCCTGGTTCCGCCCCTGTGGAAATCCTCCTCATCTGCCATGTGTGAATAAGCTATTCTGTCGCCCCAACCGGCTGCCTCCTGGGTCCACGTAACAATCTGTGCATGTTGGTTTTCCTCAGTGTGGTTGACAGCCATCGCTGTTGGCTTCTGCTTCTTGCCACAGGTGTTGTTAGATGTCTTCTCATGCCTGGAATTTGTTTGCTCTGGTCGAATCAGTTTATATATTTTTTAAAAACTGGAGTCTTTTCCTCCTTGCTTTGGTTTCTTTTCACACTGGTGAAAATTTGAAGCGACCAAAATGAATCACTGCGAACCAGGGAGGGAGAGGGAATATGTCGTACGTCTTGGCAATACTGCACTGCTGCTGGACGGGTTAAATAGAGGGCAGCTGGACTGAACGAACTTTGTAAACAAAATGTGCTGCCGGCTTCAGAAGGTTGAACAGAATGAGGGAGCTCATGAGAACGTATGACGTCATGCTAACCAGAGCCTCTAGGGCTCAAACCCAAACTGGAGTACGGCTGGCAGTCGGGTCGGATGGAGGCGGGATCACTTTCGCACCACTAACGAACCGTTCCAGAGTTCGTTTGGGTCCAGTTTGGGACCACCCCCTTTCAATGGCCTCTGTGCGGTTTTGAAAACAGAGCAGAGTCCGTTGTGTGAAAACCCTCGCGGTCTGCGCTCAGCGGCTCGACCTGTTTGGCGATTTTTCATTCAATCAATCAATAACTTGCAAATCTGAAAAACGGAACATCTGATGGTATTTTGCACTTCGTGGTTCTTAGGCCGACCTGACCTTTATTAGCGTGATTGCATAGTAATTAACAAAGTATCATTTGAAGTGCTTTCAGCCACTCATGTGACCCTATAACCTTTAACCAAACGCTACATTTTCAATCTTAAATTGATTCTAAGTTCAAAACTGAACGTAGTAACAGCCCAACAGCTGAGATTTCATCACTTTTTCCATCACTGCAGGTCACATCCTCCTTGATGTCCCTCTGTCCCTCTTGTGGGGTCGCCCCTCCACCCTCTCCCCACGCTTTAAAACTGTTGTCAGCGTATTCACGCTTACGGTTCGACGGCGTAGAGGAAAAACACCAGGCCGTAAAAGGGTTTGTGTTTTGTGGAGTTTTATTCCTTAAGACAGCAGACAGAGGCTCAGCTGGCACATACCTTTACCACTTTTTATCCCAACAAGACCATGATTGTTTCACTGATCGCAGTTTTAGCCAACAGTAGAAAAATAACTTTAAAGGATAAAAACAGAGAGCGACGAAGACGCGTAAGGCTCTTCATCAGCACAGTGATGTTTCTAATCCCCATGGCAGCATGTGGGCAGGTATCAGTTTGACAAATGACTCTACGGAAGCTACTTGGAAGGCAGATGCGTGATTGGTGGCGAACAGCTGGTTTCACTCCTCCTCAACCACATCGGTGGTGACCGTGGTGGTGGTGGAGGAGGTGGTGACGGTGGAGGTGGTGATTGAAGATCTAGGAGAGAGAACACGCATGACTTTAACGCTTTGAATCGGTTCAACTCTGAGGTAATCGCTAATGGCTAACGTCACCAGAGATACCAAACAGAAGTTTACGTTAGCGAGACTCTCTGCGCAGTGACGTCGTCGCAACTTGAAGACATCGTATATGTGTCTACTGGTAGATATACTGTCTACTAAGATATCTTACTTTGACCTATCTGTAAGACAGCAACCCCTGTATCCGTAATCAGACAATAATACCATAATGCAGCGCGGCAGACTTTTGTGAAAACGATGGTGGAGGAACGTTTGTTATTTCCACCAGTGTGTCCATTTTTTAAAACCTGTGTTTATCTCCTCTGTATGTTGTATCAGTGTTCATCCTGCCTCTTTGCTACATTGGATTAGCTCGGGCTGGCCGCTGCTAGGGTGTGTGCGGTCTACGTAGACAGAGATGGATATAATGCAGCCTGCTCGGTATGAAGACAGTGCTGAGGATGATGAATCTGACTGAGCCTGACAAGAGTCCAGCTGCTCACGTGATAAAAAAAAGTCATCATCTCTTTGAAGTCACCCACTCACATTCTCGTAGTAAGTTGTGAGTTGCATCACTCTGGAGATATTTACTAGACTTTTAGGTCTTTTAGGTGTACAGTCTGTGACCGTACGGTTATCATTTCTGGTCGTGTGCACAGACAGGAGTTATGCTCGCCACAATAAAACTGCAATATTATTGTGTGATCGCAAGTGAATTGTCTCATTCCCCCGTGTTATTTTTCGTAGTATTAATGATTTCTCACCTCTCGCCTTCGTCGTCAGCATCGGCGACGGCCTCCGCTTCAACGGCAGCGATAGGTTCAGCGTTCACGTCGGTTTCAGCTGTAACTTCGGTTATAATTTTAGATTTGGTCATAACTGTAGAGACAGGTACAGCGTTAGCGTGAACGTCAGTGAAGGCAGCTTTGAGACTGACGCCGCCACCGTCTATCAGCCTCCTGTACTCTGCGATCTCCATCTCCAGCTTGGACTTAATGTCCAGGAGCATCTCGTACTCGTATCCCTGTCGCTCCTGGTCGGCCCTGACTAGCACAATCTGTTCCTCCATTCCGGACACCTGAGGGGGAGACGACAAACTTTCTTTGGCACGAGATCAAGATGCATTGTAAGAGAACGTTTTGAGGAAATTCAAATGAATCAGCAACGATCCTCCTTAGGGCCTCTTGTCAGGGAGCCAAAGTCCAGTCCACTTATTCCAGATGTTGTTGACACAGTCCTAAACTTTAGCATCAAAACTACTGTAAACGTTTTCAGTCATCATTGAGAGAAAGCTGTTCAGGAGGCAGAGCTTTTCTTTTCGTTCCTGCGTCCCTCCTCCTGACACAGAGACGGACTCAAACTAAAATCTATTTACACATACAGTATGTCTTCACGTGCATTTCATTGGATGATGTAGTTGAAGCCAAACAAACTGTATAAAGGTATTCAAAATGACCCCTGACTCAGGTGATCCCATCGGGTTTATCAATGAGCCGCCCGACGTTGCTGCTTTCCATTATGTAGCGCTGACCGACTGTGTTCGGTTGTTTTCTCCACCCATCCACGCGGCACCCTTGTCAGGGTCGTGGTGGGGCTGGGGTCTATCCCAGCAGTCGTTGAGAGAAAGGCCGGGTACAAGGTCATGAGTCTATGGCAGCGCCGACACACAGAGACTCAGTCACACTCCCGTTCACACCTACGGTTGATTTAGATACCCCAGTTCAAGACAATCACCCTGTAGTTAAAGCGAATGAACAAACAAACAAACAGATCCTGGTCGGAGGAGATGAAACAGCTGCTCCGTCTGTCCTCACCTTCATCTGGAATCCGTTCATCTGCATGGCATAACGGCTCTGAATGTCGGCCAGGGTCGCTTCGAGAGAGGCTTTCTGCAGAGAGACAGACGAGAGACCCCAACACCAGTCAGCTCAAAGTGGTGGCAACCCGGTGGCTCCTCAGGATGTCTCACATAATAGACCTGACTGAAGAGGCTCATTACTTATCAATCAGCAGATTATTATCGAGATTATGCAGAACGAAAGAAGAACAGAGATATGAATCCAGTTTACCCAGGACAGTGCCAGGTTCAGCTTGTTGCATCACTGGACTAAAAAAAAAATCCTGTCCTCACCGTCCTTATTATCACGCTACATCATGCGGGTTTCTTTTTTTGTTTTCTTTTCTTTTGTTCTTTGCGCCCGTCAGTAGAGTGACGTGCACAGAGAGGACGGCGGTTTCCACGGCTTTGAAGGTCGATGTACCTTTATTCTGAAATCCGTTTGCCACCTTCCTGTTGTAACGTCTTTCCCCCGCTGCCACTTGTTGCGCCCACGTCCCCTCAAGTTGTTCAGCATAACCAAAACTGAAGAAATGCCAACGTGGCACGAGCTGAGGACCACAAAACTACTGTGGAGGGGGTTCGCCCCCTGCCACACACTAGTTTGGGAAAGAGGCTGATATTACCATGATATTACTAAGGTATTAACGCAGTGTGACATCAGCAGGAATAGTAGAGTACATCTGATTCTTGTGGACCGGTTTATGCCAGGATCTACGTGGATCAGAGGGTTTAGGAGTGGAGCGGCGAGGCCGTCCGATCTGACGAGCCCCGGGGCGAAGAACTTGCATCAACGCCACTTTCCATACGGCAATACTGCTGTTCAACTGCTCAACTTGCTTCATCAACGCTAACGTGCCTGTTAGCATTGTGTTCTCACCATGCTGAGCTGTGACTGCAGCTCGATCTCCAGGGCCTGGAGCTGGGTCTTCACCTCCTTCACCTCTGAGGTCGAAGACCTCAGGGTCATCTCTGTGATTGCCACCTCCTTATTGAGGTCCTCTGACTGAAAGGAGCCAAAAACAAGGAGGCGACAAGAAGGAGAACATTAACGTCACTGAGTCAATGAGCTCTCGTTAAAGCTGAGGTGTGTGTGTGTGAAGTGTGTGTGATGTCACCTTGGCAACGAACCACGTCTCCAGATCTTTGTGGTTCTTGGCAACAATGGTCTCATAGGAGTCCCTAATGTTCTCCAGGGCTGCGTTGAGATCTACTGCAGGAGCCGAATCCACCTCCACGTTGATCTGTCCACTCATCTGGTTTCTCATGGTCAACATGTCCTGCAAAATAATCCTGAACTTCAGCTTTTAAGCAGCAGAGGGCGCTAAAGAATTGATTCACTAGCAGCTCCAATAAACTCTCCCAATCCTCTCATGGTCGAGCTCGATGTTTATCCAAATCCATCTTGCTAATTTAAGACTTGTGTACTGTAGCCTGATGTGTGTATTTGATCTATTGTCACATTACATATTTTAACATACAATATTAATATTTCATTCTTTTATGAAGAAAATGAGCATTCTGATGCTCTCAGGTTTTGAAGAGGCCACATGAAGGTTTTTATGATTGGCCACACAGTGGCGCTATAGGACCAACATTTCAGACCAGAGACAGCGAGCGCCTCAGAGCTTCAACCCCTGAGACACTGCTGAACCAGCTGACTCAGCTATAAGGCAAACTGCTGAGGGCTGTAGAACACACTGATAAACACGCATGTCACATGGAAGGTTTTCAAGTTCTCAGGTTATGATGAATTCCTGACAGTTACCCGTACTTTTTTTTAAGCTATTTCAAGTAAAAAAAAAAAAAAATCCCCTCAAAATAATATTTTTTTTATTCTTTATCCCTTTTTCCTTTAGATTTTCATCCTTATTTAGTATCTTTGGGAACTTTGGGCTTTTCACCAGGAATCTATGGCAAAACTTGGACGCGTTATTGATTAACTAACTAACTAACTAATAAAAATAATATACAATACTTTACAAAAAGAGTCAACACTCTGCCCCCAAAAGTCTTCCACAGACATGTTTGCGGTGTATGAGAGATGAGCGTCAGCCTGCTGCTGGAGTGCCTTTGAGCAGGGAGGGTAGGGCTGCGTACCTCGGCGTGGTTCTTCTTCATGTACTCCAGCTCCTCCCTCAGGGTGTCGATCTGCATGCTCAGGTCTGTCTTGGCCAAGCCCAGCTCGTTCATGAGCACCTTCAGTCCGCCAATGTCGGCCTCCACCGACTGACGCATGGCCAGCTCGTTCTCGTACCTGCACGCACAGCGGCATTCATCTCATCAAGGAGCGTTCATCCATTCATGCATTCATCCATTCATCCTGCAAATCAGGGCAGAGAAAGAAAGAAAGAAAGAAAGAAAGGGAGAAGGAAAGAGAGAAAGAAAGAAAGAAAGAAGTTAGAAGTTAAAGTTAGTTAAAGACAGAAGTTACTGACTTCACTCTGAAGTCGTCCTGAGCCAGTTTGGCGTTATCGACGTTCAGCATGACTGAGCCGTTAACCATGATAGCATCCTGGATCTGAGAGAGAGAGA
>OMNV01009428.1:0-33340 GCA_900303265.1 Brotula barbata
TTGCAATGCCGTGAGAGGTGGAGCTAAAAATATCTATTGACACATGGACTCCAACTCACAAACAGGGTCAGAGAGAAACACACAAGCTGAGACCAAAGGGACTCATTCATGCACCGCTAAGCAGTGAAACACAAACAGATGCACAGACACATATATTCCAACACACACACACACACACACACAGGAGACACTTTCTAATAGGGCAAAACTCAAACGGCATTTCAAAAATGTTTTTATCATTGTGACATTCATACAACATGCGCAACCAGCATGGATTCATAAAGCATCACAAATTAAAGGATAAACAGACCCAGGGTGGAGGTCAGAGGTCACTTATGAGCAAGAAGTTTCAAAATATAGCAGGCAAGACATTTGGTATGATACAATGTGCAAATTAACAAACAAGGAAATATCAGTTATGAGACTGAATATATAATCTCTCCTGTCCTCTTTTTGTTTTTATACAAATGTAGATGATCATTCCATAATTTATTCCAATCATTCCAATCAAAATAGTTGAGTTGATTTTGTCTAGACGCTTCAGGAAAAAAAATGTGTTCTTTAATCAGGTGAAATACAGGAAAAAATGTGACGCAAATTCCTCGTCTACCAAATCACAATCGAGTTGTCATGTAAAATCCCCGAAATATTAATAAATTAATCGGTAATTTAATCCACCTTAATGCAAACACTTCAGGCTCGTTTGAAGGACTCCATCCTCGTGTGTTACACATAGGATAGAATATTTTTTAAAGAGCTCATAATTTCTATGATGAAAAAAATCAGGAAACCAGTTATAGCAGTCATCAGTTATATTTAAAACCCTTCAAATTCTCTTTATTTGTAACCACTTAACATAGATTACTACAAAATGAATTCCCATATTTTTGAAAGATTTGAACATTTCGCTAGAATAATAATATCCAGCTGACTTGTGGTTAACAGAGTTTAAGAGGTTAAATGAGTGATTACTAATAAATAAACTTTGGTTTACGAATGTTACAACTCCCTTTGGCTGATGTACAGCATACATTCTTCACTTTGTAATAAACTATTAAGTAAGAGATTTTTTACAACCAAAAGTGTGGTAAGAAACCATTAATAATTAATTGTTCTGTGGTCAAGCAAGCCTTTATTCTGCTCATCGTGCCAAATTGATGAATAATATTGGTCTTGGTGTTGGATGACAACTCATTTGGGTTCCCATATTTAATCAAATCAGGCCAAATTTGAAGAATGACATACTGAAAGTCTAGTTTACTACTTTCTTACAAGAATAGTAGGAGTGTGGTGTCCATACAGAGAGAGGAGAAAAGAGAATAACTGTGAGGATGACTTTGCCTGAGAGGAGAATATTTGTGATAACGAATGTAACAGAAAGAGGTGATTCAGACAAAGACATTGTGGGTACAGCAAAGATAAAGTCTATGGTTTATGCATGAGGACAGAAAAATTATTTATTTGCAATTCTACTGTATTATGTTTTTATTGTTGTTTTAGAAAGGTTAAAGGTTTGTATTAACCCTCAATAAACCACTGCCAAAATCAACAACAAAACTTTCATAAGCATTCTCTTGTTAGAAAGCGATACCCACATACAAGACAATGCAGTGTTTGATCAAACAAAACCATATTTACCAGCCATGTACCATTGAACTAGAAAATATTGCACTGCTGGGCGTTTGCGCTGGCTGTGCTTAGTGTTTTGGGAAGCTTGTGTCAAATAGAGAACGAGGCCTTTCCACACTCCAGCATGAGTTCTCTGAACAAACAAAGCCCAGCTGCCATGCGGAGAGCCTGAGCAGGGAGCCTCGGAAAAGCTGCATTGTACAAATTGTGCTTGCTGTGACAAAAATTGTTTCTGAGTTTAGCCTGTACTGCTGGGACCGTTTGGATGCTGTGATTGTCTCAGGCAGACCAACAGACGGGTGTGGTGTGTTTACCTGGGTCAGTTCCTCTGTGATAATATCATCTGACAGAGCTGCGCTTGACACCCAGTGCACTGTCTGAACATCCCACTCGTCTGGAGTGACGATAAAGGCTTTGACAGGATGCCTGCAGCAATATTCCAAAGACAATCTTACGTTTATTTTGTGTCCAAATGTCATAAGCAGTGCACTCTAATCAATTCATGGTTATTCCACTTCATTATATGTTGTGTAGTGGAAACAAACAGGAGCCAAAGCTGAGGGCCACAACCAAACTGCAGGTCCGAGAGACAGCTGCTGTTGTAAATCGGTGTGTGTGTGTGTGGTCCCTGTATCTGGAAAAATATGTGACTCAGCCGCCATACATTTGTCCATACAGATATGAAAGCTTATCGGTAAAAGAAGAAAGGGAGCGACAGAATCCAGCCGCACAATAGTTTGTGACCCACGTTTTCAGGGTGATAAAACTGAACATGGTGGTGATATCATATAGCGCATAGTGCACATACACGCTGTTAACACCACAAATAAGACGCCTGTGTACAATCAACCCCGCACACCTGACCATTAACTGCTGCAAGGCCTCATGCCAAGGTTGCCTTTGATAGCCCCCTAGTGACCACAGACATGTACATGCCATCTGAGATGTATAACCATAATTTACTATAATGAGGCAAACTGCAAAGCTCCAATGAACCCAGCTCGGCCGTTTCAGTGTAGTTTTATCCATAACTGTCTTTTAAGAGCACAAAAAACACACCTGTGGTTATTGTTATTCTCCCTCACCTTGAGGTTTTACAAACTTCCTATTTAATCTCTCTCTCATCTGTGTGTGCGTGTTTCTGTGTGTGTATATTCCTGTTTGCTGCACCCAAGGGAGCATATAAACCAGACTAATGAATATTTCTGCTTTGTTTTTCCTCTGGGTATCATATGAAACCAATTCATTACTGAGTGGGTCTCACCCACATGTTATTTGGGGTCACACAGGGAACAAGAATGGGGCAAATATAAAAGGGGGGTAAAGGGACAAGGGGGCAAAAGTCCCCCAGATACCCTGATTACATCATGAGAAAGCTTTCCAAGACAAGAAAATATGGAATTCAAACCACATGAGTGTTATTGTCGTGACTGATACTGGCAGCAAAGTCATTTTACACATCAGAATTTAATTAACAGTTTTGAAATTTATGGTGTCATGCACCAGTAAATCTGTGGCCTTTGTCTGGCTGTAATTACTGCCTTGCAGGTTTCAGGGCCACAACATACTTCGAGCTCTGGCTGGGGAAATTAAGATGCTCATGCTGTAAATCGGAAACAATTCCAGATGATTGTGCACTGTCCCTTTGGAGTTTAGCTAGTCAGCGAATGACTTCTCTCTGTACAGTAAACATTGACACCCACTTCCATACTATAAATAACAATGATGCCAGCCCTCCGTGGTTATTATCATCATACCATTTGGATGTGTTTTCTTTATTATGGGTGGCTCACCCATTTTAGGAGTACAATGACAATATATCACTCCATCAGGAGGACTCAATAGGTGCTGAGAGTGTGAATAATGTGACAAACACTGTCAAACCAACCTAAGTATGATCCATAATTACAGCAAGATGCAGTATTACAGCATGACACTCCCACGTGGGAGGTAAATTCAACGATTTGTCCCAACATTTTGACAGCTGTCTATGGAAATCATTTTTGTTGAAACTGGAAGAGGCAATAATTTATTCCACATGTTTTACAGTTAATAAAATCTATTGTGTTCTAGCTTTATTGTTTAAATCATCCACCCTTCTTCTCATGTATCATATGTTAGTGTTAGAACTGGATCTCATGAACAAACTCTTTGTGCGCTTTTAAGGAGAGCTTTAGCAGAGCTTAATGTCTGTGTAGGAGGATCGTACGACTCCACGTGGCTCTTACAAGGACTGATAAATCACATTCATTGAATGCCTAAATATAACTATAAAGATATACAGTCCAGTCATTGTTTTTCACTTACACCATCTACATTGCCTATGGAGTGAGTGCTACTGGGTAACACAGGCTGTTAGTTCATCTCATGCAATACTGCTATATGGAAACCTTAATGTTATAATAAACAATTATATCGTCAAACCGCAAACTTCTCAATAACTCAATTTATCCTTAAATTTGTAGTTGGTTAATATGTTCTGTAGTTCATCCTGCTTGTTTTAAGCATTGGCCTTCTGGAAATGTACCACTTTATTCATCCTGGTAGGACTTAATTAGATCCAAACACAGTCCATCTTATCCTTAGGATGTGAAGATTTCTGCAGACCAATTATCTGTCTCTGCTACTCATAAAAGGAAGCCTATTACTAATTACAATAAGCAGCAAAAACAAATGACGTTTTGATGAGGACAAATTTATATCTTTGGCATTGTAGCCGGGCTAACAAAGCTCATTAAAACACTGCGAAGATGTCCACTTTGCACAAAGATCATCTAACCTTTTGTGAAAAAAGTTTGCACATCAGCCTTTCTGTGATAAGAATTAGCGACTTTGGAATTTTCGGTGTATTAGAATATGTATTTGGTGTTAAAAGTGTTTATCCCAATTTATTCACACACAGTTAACAAATGTCTAAATGATCCTAAGAGACGGGATTATTCTTGCCAACAAAGACACCAACTACAATTTGGTTTCTTTCTCGTATTTTTTTATTTTATTGCAGAAAGCAGTCAGGTTTGCCATTAGACATACCAGGAATGGACTGAGGAATGCAGAAGAAACACACCTCAAGCTTCTATCTCTACTTTCAAGAAAAATAAAACTAGATGCAAAAGCAGGGTATACCAAATATGCAGTAGACTAAAGCAGCTCTTCTTGAAATCTGAGCACTTTGTCAAAGTTGCAGGTGACAGAAACAATGGAATTGCAAACATGGAGTCTGTAATGTTTACAATGAAGGCTGGCTGCAGAGGTGATGACCTATTTTTCTGCAGAGCACAGGGAGTTTGAGTTAAAATAGGATCACCATCAGCACATAGACTTGATTGAATGACAGCCAAAACCTGCATTAAACAGGTCTCCAACAGCATGTAATAATGACCATAGTAGTTAAAACACTACACGTTTAAGTCCTGAAACAGCCTGATCCAGCAATAAAGGATTCATCTCCCCCACCCTCCCCAAAACCCAAAGGCTAAGAGATGTCCGGTGAAATGTGCAGAAACACACAAAGTAATATATCACTCATATTACCAAAATCAAAACCAGGTTCAGATAAATGAACCTCTAATGGTATCATAACACTGGTAACTGCAAAAATGTGCAAAATTATGGTTTTACCAATCAAATCCCTCATAACCCACTCCCTTAACCAAAGTTGTGACATACCAGTCTATAAACATGATTTAAAGCGGCGTAGGTTCTTAAATCATGGTGTTGTGAAAGACAAACGGCATCAATGGTGCATGTGATTTGTTTAATCAGTCATGCCCAAATTCACCAATGAACACATTGGAAACAAGTTGGTTACACCAGAAAGCCCATTCAGCGTAAGGTAAAGCATAAGAATATCTTTCTTTATTTGTTTTACATGCAAGATAAGAATCAAACCAAACCAAACCAATGTCTAGAATAGCAATATTAAAAACAAAAAAAGCATCTATGGCTGCCAATTATTATTTTGAAAATCGATTTATTTGGGGACTGTTTCAATTATTAATCGAGTAGTTTGCATTTGTATATCATCTGAGTAAATGCGTCTGTCTGAGGCCATTAATACTGTAACTTAAAAAACTGTGGTCTTAGTTTATGTATACAATCCAGTTTTTGTTTCCATCTGGTTGTGTTCTGCCACTGTGAAGAAAACTGTGCAGAAGTCAGCGAATCTTAGCATTGGCTCCAGAGCCAGTCTTGCAATTGTCACTTTGCTGAATAATCGATTACTTGTCATTTCAATTTTTGATTGTTTTCAATTGAGCAGTCGATTATAATTGATTAATAGTGACAGCCCTACAAACCTCATGGAGGAAAGACACACCATGTAATAGATACACGTACAGTATTTGCTGAGTGAATGTGCAGAGATGGTAATGATAATGCAAGGAGATGAGAAACTGAGAGGGAATGCACATTTTTAAAAAGGAATTAAAGTGCGCTGGGTTTCTTGATCTTTCTCTCCTTAGTCAGTTGCAGTCATTTTCCCGAAGGACATTATACATGTTGACGTTGAAACCTGACGTATCATTCTTTCTTCTAGGATGGCCAAACCCCTCATCCTCATCGTCTCCATCCTCATCCTCATCATCATCAGCGTCCCTGTCTCTCTCTTCCTCAGGCTCTGTGCTGGATTCTCCGTCCTCCTCATCGTCCCTCTCTCCTGTCTGTTCTTCGCTTGCTCTTCCTTGCAGAGCCAAAATCTCTGGCAAGTCTGAATGATTTTCCCAATGCTCTGTGGATCCCAAATGATCCAAAATAAATATTCTATCCACATTTATCATTGCATCACTTTAATAATTTACGTATACTTCAAGCTGAAATGATGGATAGTATAACAGCATGCTCCATTACCTCTAAGGCAGCTGTAGCCTGGTGGTCTGAGGCAGAGGCAAAGGCGGCCATCAATGGCCAACCTCAGGAGACTGTTAGCTGCACGGTACACATCGTTACGAGCTGCTTTTGCGGTCTTGTAGCCTCTCCTCTCCGCCCAAGCTAAGTAACACAAGGAGTGAAGACTAAGATGTTTCACAATAAATAACGGCTACAGCTTACGTGCCTGGGGGTTCTATCTTTTAATAATTCCACACACTAAAAATATGGGAATGTTTGGAGTGGATGAAAGCACATTGGCATGTTGCTGAGCTTTGATTCGCATGCTTTTATAATCTTCAACGAATTTGCTTCGATGCTTGATGTCACAGAGAGAGGACTTACCCTCACACACGTCCCAGGCAGTCCAGTTGAGCTCTTCAGAGCCTTGCTGTAGATGCTGGGATTTATTTTCCGTTATGATGGGATGTTTGAGCTTCAACACAGAGAGGAAGGGTGTCCGCTCACACAAATATCCAACTGAGCTGTAAGGCTCCTGTAGTTGAGACACTGGGTAGATGCCTGCCAAAATCTAAATCGAATAAAGAGGGAAAACAGAAGGAAATCAATAAGGTCCTGATAGCCCTGCAGGCTTTCGGAGAGAACATATTACACAGTCGTCGAAGAAGTTTGTGTGCGAGCTGCCCAACACAAATTAAGTATTTGATGAGCTTGGGCAGACTCAAATGGGCTTGTACACAAAAATAACCATGCAAACCAGTACCTGTAACTGTTTATTGACGTGCGAGGGGAAGACAAGTCCCGGGCAGTCGCAGAGTTTGACCGTTGGCGTGAGGTAGTATGTCTGGAAATACTTTGTGTGGCCTGGGGTTCGGGACACACTCACCACCTTCCTCCCCACCAGGCTGTTTATAACAGACGACTTTCCAACATTTGGGAAGCCTATAGAGAGAAAGATTTGTTTAATCACAAATAATAATGCAGGTCTGAATGAAAACCCAAAAATAATGCAGTTGAGCGTCAATACTGCAAAAAAGATACAGGAACATTAAAGATGATGATACACAGGTGTGATTGATACACTAGACACTGATGGCATAAGTTTTCCACAAAATGAAAAAACTATTGTAATATAGATGAACAGATTTCTCTGATGTGTATTTTCATTAGGTTTAGAGATCATATTTGTGTTTTTAAATTTAAGTAACGTAGCAAGAAATGCAAAATCGCTAGAACAGGAAACTACAACTTACTTTGTATAGACTTTTTCAATATAAAGAAACTATTAACTATTTGATTTAAGGTAATTTAATATATGGTGCAATATCTACAAAGTATCAAAAAATAGCTAAATCCTAAGATTATGTATAAGAATCCCACCCTGAGGAAAGCTATCAAAGCTGCAGTCTGTTGGTTTGAGAATGTTTTTTACTTGTTTGTAACAAGTAAGCCACAATTTAATGAAGGCTTGAATACCTTGTACTACCTGCCTGTTGCTGGAAAACTAATCCCTTATCCAAAGAGCACCAATAGGTGACATTTTATATTCAAGAAGCAACCCTTTGAATGCTAGGTTTGGTTAATATTAAGGAATAATCTTATATCATCAGAGTTATTTTAAGACTTCTCCCATAATTTTAGAATCCATGAATGCAACTGTAAGGCTATCGATGACAATGCTGATATGCACCTATGCAACCCAATGTGAGAACGCCATCTTTGTAAAGCTCCTGGGATTGGCTGCTCATCTCCAAAGCACTGTCACTTTGGTGCTCTACCAGCACTGAATCTCCTCCCTCATCTGGTCCATCCCCGTATGGTCGCTCAGCAACAGCATCTCTCTCAATCTTTTGCTTCCAGCTGGACAGGTCAACTGAGAAGACAAAGGAGGGGACAATGTGCATATTAGGACAAATGTGGACAATTTACAGACTGACCATATTGGCTTTATTATAGACAAGTATTAAAGATGAAGAACAGGCTCCCACCTTTTCCTACTGTGATCTCCTGACAGGCCTTCAGTATATCTAAAGGACCACCAGCATGACTCCAGTCAGCTTTCCTTCTCATCCTCTTTTTCTGGAGCACTGAAACCCAGCACACAGACCATTACTTTTATGTCTTAGAGTTCTTTTGGTGATGGTCTAAATTAATAACTAAATTGTGTGGCAAGTGTATTTAAATGACCACCTATGGTTGAAGTCATCTATGAAAACATTTTCTAATTCTACATATTATTCTAATACCCCACTCCTTTTAATCTACTCCTCCTATACCTCCCCATCTTTACCTGTGCTATAGGGCTGTCCAGGGTGGGACGTAAAGCAGACTATTTCCAGGTGGGGGAACTGTGAGGTCATGTAATGTTTCCAGGCTATCACTAATGGAGCGGGACACAGGTCAGCTTTGTTCAACACCAGCACCACCTGCTTCTGGAGGTCTCCTGTGATGTAGTGATACAAGGCCGGAGGGAACTGCAACACCTAAGTCGCACACATGGAAAGATAAGAAATAAGTATGGCCTAGTTAGCAAAAACAAACCACTATATCATTGCTTTATTAAAACCAATTACTAATTGTGCAACCCTTTACTTTGCTTTAAAAATGGAAATTCTAAATTGAGGAAAAGAGTTTTAACTGCGCCTTAAGTATATCTGGCATATCTGAAGCAGCAAAGTTAGAATGTGTCAGCAGCTGACACTTTATTATTAGAACCACAGTCAATGGTTTAATTTAGTTTTCATCCCATTTCAAATTTGGATCAAACCCTCAGCATCAAATTACTCAGATATACTTTGAAGTGCAAAAAAACTTAACAAATTTCTCACTTTATCAGTAATATATGCTTTGGTGTACAAGTGACTTGCTGATCATTTTCTTCATGTTCACAGATATGAATATATGATATATGATTGATTACCTCAAAAGAAGGGCACAACCTCTCTTTCTTGTTCATCATTCTTATCTTGTGTGTGTAACCTCATTATACAAGTTAAAATGTTGATTGGAAATCTGTAAATATTTAATATGTTTAATAGACCAATTTTATCACTCAAAATATGACAGATTTGTGTAAATAAACTTATAAAAACATGCCAAGGATTAAGATGAATCTTGCTGTGTACATCTCCATCTAGTGGCCATTTTGCTCACCTGCACGTAATAGTTCACAAACTTACCGGGTGCCTGATGTCCACAATGAGTAGGATGATATCTGACATCTCTAACACTCTCCATAATTGTCTCCATGTCTAGAGGAAAGAAACATGCGGAGGAAAACAGTGTATTAATGTTATAGAATGTTTTAGGATAATATTATTATGTCTTCTGTTCCCTTGTACTCTGTGCAATCCCAATCTCTCTCTCTGTTGAATTATAATTTACAAGGCAATATTAATATATTTTCATTTATTGTATTGCTACATACCGTGTGTGTATTTTCAATATGTAGACAATAATCCTGCACAATTATCTGTACATCTTAATATGTCTGTAATAAGTGAAAGCTGTATATGGTGTATCTAGTCTGCGTGTATAGTCAATCAACCAATATTTTATATTTTCACTCTTCAGATTTTATTCTGTTTTGTGCTTTGTCTTACTCCGTTCACCCTCTTTCTTCCTGTACTTCTCAAGATGGATGGTTTTTGAAAATTACAAGGTAATCTTCATTCATCTGTACCACACAATTATATACAGTATCTAATTACTAAGATGAGTAAATCAAGAAAAAGAGCTCAGTGTGTGTGATATGCCAAACTCAAGGTGAGGGTAAATCATCAAACTCATTCCTTCACTAACCTCCAAATTGTGCTCAAAGTGGCTTAGAGAGCCCAGTGGGTTTCTAGAATGCAGGTCTTCCAAATACTCTCTGTACGACTTCTCCTCTTTCCTAAGCAGGTTCTCTCGCGTCATCTCATAATTCCAGGACGGTCGTCGTGGGAAACCAAGACCTGGCAGTGAATAATCATATTTAATCAAGCAGTGGCCCACTCCATTAACCTACTCTGCATATCTGTTTGGATTATTTTAAGTTTGTCATGTCGAAGGCATTAAAAACAGCTATAAACAGACAAACCTTTATCTGTGGGGTAAATGTCATTGATGTCGACCTCAAATTCTTTGTCCGACACTGGCTGCAGCACCTTTTCTCTGGCCAACTTCTTCCTCTTCTCTACATCCTCTTTACTTTCCTTCTCAAAATGCAGTCGGAATCTGATGACAGGAGGCATGGGGGAGGAGGATATGAAAATGCGCAATTTAAAAAGTTGTTTGCTCGTATATGTATGTCTGTGTCTTGAAAGGATCTGATGATTTTGCTGGTTTTCAAATCATGTACATTCTTAATGTGACCTACGTTGACTTACCTCCCTAACTTGACCTACCTACAAGTTTACACTTCCATTTTCTGAACATTTGTTGTCTGATATGTTGAGAAACTGTTTGCTGTCTCTATCCAGTTTTCACATGCACAAAAACTGGAAACAGAGGGAAACAGCCAATGGAAGTAAGCTTAAACTCCAATTTCAGTTTTGTGCAACACTACACTAAAAATGTCTAGACTTCTGTATTGGAAGCACAGAGAAACGGATATTGATGCTCTCTTTTGACTGTATCAAGGTCGGTAAAATCAATTATTTTCCTAAGTGAGTATTAACAAATCATGCTGACAACACACCTGTTAGGATCATATCTACCATCTCTACTGAACGGCTGCAGATTTATTTTCCTAATATCAGTGGTTTCACTGTCTGAAGTATCCGACTGCCTCTCCCCACCTCGCTCCACACTGGCATTACGGCTGCTGGGCCCAGAACCTGTGTCACCTGGAAGACAAAGGGAATGATGAGGGGCCACTGTCATACAAGATTCCCGAATGTTGATGTTTTTGAAGACATTACCAATGTCTCAGGTTTGGTGGTCTAAATTGTCCTGATATGGAAACATATCATGTAAGTAGATTGCAATTTGAAAATGTAGTCGCAGAAGAGTTTTCAAACATTCATAACTGACATTCCACCCTTGACTTGCATTTCTTCCCAAAACATTTTGTAACTGGAATGTGCTTTGGACTGTATCAACACACAATAAAGACAATCTACACCACCAAACTTGGGTAACCTCTGGCACCATTGCTTGAAATATGTTGAGTTGGATGTTAGATTTTATCTAGGCTGGCTTTAATGAACCACCGTACACCCAAAAGATGTGTTTTGTTGCTAGCTTATTCAAGATACGTATAAAAATTTGTGAGAATCAACTACTCAAACAACTAAATAACAGCAGCAAAAATATTGGCTTTATGCTAAAATATATGTGCACATGCTGGTAATACAAAAGTCCAATTATTCTGGTATTTTTCTGTATAAGATATTGTACATCAGTAATGATTCATATATGTTACCCCTGTTTTCCGTCCACGCACATTTCAAACCTCTGCATTATATGTACATTAACAATAGAAGACGTATGTGGAACAATCGCATAACTACAGGAATGAAGCTCGGCATGATCACCTCTTTTGACTGTTCTGCTTGCTAGCTTGTTGCCTCCATAGATGGCTAAGCTAGCACCAGCTGTGTAGTCAACTGTATAGAGACCGTACGACTACCATTATTGTAACGCTAATGTCAACGTCAAATCATCCGCAATGGTGGCATTTGTCACCATTTGTCACGTGTATTTACAGGTTTTATAAACTGCGTGGTACCACCGAAAAGTCTGACTTATCAGCACACATGCGCATACATTGACCGTCTTCCAGTTCGCTACTAAACACATTAGCAATTTAGCTTCATAAGCTCGTAACGTTACCTAACGGCTAACACGCTAAATGTAGTTACCTCGCTTTCTCTCCCGTTTGAGTTGTAGCTGTTTCTTCTTCTGCTTGTTGCTAAATGGCTTTTTCCGGGGCATACTTAAAAAGCGGCTGGTAGTATCTAAACTTTATATTGTTCGCTGGTTTGTGTCACACGTTACAGCAACGTTATTTACATTCGTGAAGTTTCTCGACTCCTAACACTTTTCTGTGACGCCATAGCCACTGCAGACTGCGGTGAATGGTGGACGAAACCATGTCATTGTATACAAGCGATTAGCTTCAGCTTTATTATTTTATGCCATACAAGTTGTCAATTTAAGTCATGTTATGTAATAAAATCTTTCATCATACAAAACAAAAAATCGTAACGTGTTATTTCACATCTACCAATAAGTGTCTAAAATGAAAGTCGCCCGCTTGTCTCTCTAATGGCACAATCCTCTTTTGTAAACACGTCACAGGCATCCCTGCAGACAGAGCCGATACACGCATCCACATGCTTACTACCTTTATTGCTGTTCTGTTCACTGCTTGTGCATATGTACAGATGAGACAAAAAGCCAGTGTGAAATATTTAAATGATTTATTGTATCATCAACCTAAAAAGACTCATTTCAAAAGTCAGAATGTTTATAAAGAAACATTATAATCATGTAAGTATAATACAGCAAGACACATTCGATACCATTACCTTTAGGACATACACACATTAGAGAGTACATGAAACATGAATGTTTATCACTCCCATCACGGTCAAGTGAAGGTCTGTGATTAGATTCAGACGAGTTATCCTTTAATCACAATTGCTGGTATGTAGTACAGTAGACTTGTATATCTACAGTATATATACTTTATTTTTCTTTACTGAAAAAGAAATCATCTCTACGTTCATGTAAGGTAATAAAAAAGATAGCCGGCTTGTATTTTATTCTGTAGTAGAGGTAATAACGCCATTGTATTAAAAAACCTGAAAGTTTCTGTGTCAAAGCATAAAAGAAATTGACTATACAGTTTCCAGTTTCATCAACACAGAGATCATAAACTGCAATGGCCAAAGTTGTTTTTGAAGGGAAGAGCAGGAGGCCATTAAACAATACAGAAAAGCAGTTTCTTGCACTTTCATCCTAACACAAATCAGTGTTGGACTGAAACACTTCACCTTGGACTTAAAATGCATTCCTACTCATCAGACAGGACAGCCAAGTATGAGGAGAAATGTACTAATCAGCAGGGGTGTTGCTAGCATCTTAAGACATCAGGGGCTTAGCCCAGAGATGTAATCTGTGCATTTGGTCAGGGGCATCCTCTCACTGCTGAAGTTTCAATTTATTTTAGTGATCAAATACAACAAGCAAATGTTGATCAAGATGATGTCCCAAGCCATGTGCAAGACATACCATTCTATACCAGCTCTGTTTTCTCTAAATTTCAGGCGTTCTATAGCACTTGCTTCAAAACACATCTCTTGATGGTTAAAAATTAGAATTCCCATGGTCCAAATAATTTTGATTTGAAAGGTGCAAATGTATTATTTTGATTCCCACATATAGGCTCATATACTTGTATATGATAGTGCATAAAAATGCTGCTGCTGGTAGTGCCGCAGTGGCTCACCTGGCAGCATGCATGCCATATGCCGCAGCGGCACAGGTTCCATTCTGACCTGTGCCGTTTGCTGCATGTCATTCCCCCTCTCTGCCTTTTCCTTCCTGTCTATGTTTCTACTGTACCTATCATATGGTGCAGAAATGCCAAAAAATGATCTTTAAAAAAACATGCCCAGGGTTGGCGACACCAATGATTTTCAGAAAAGCAAAGAATGGGAAACTAAAATAATAATATTCAGTAAATCACCATTATTTGTCCTGTCTGCCTCAATTCATTGTTCAGGAGTAGTCTTGTGTTCCAAAGTTCCTGTATCCTTGGTATTGCTTATCTTTCACCTCTTATTTTCCCGCTTCCCACATTCACTCCTTCAGCAGTTCTAAGAGTTGAGGTGCTCCACTTGAATGGTGGAGGTTGACACAGTGAGACAGAGGTCTTTGTGTGTAGTAATGTCTGATACGCTGACTGGTTTGTATTGGATGTCACTGGCAGACACCGTCTTAAACTGGTGTAGGTCAAATGGGCAGGAGATGGTTTCTGTCTGCGGGTAGTTGCCCTGGCTTTGTCCATGCTGGCCTCCGCTTGTTTCTCCACTACCAGCCCCGCCGGGCTGAGCCTCCCTGCTGTCGGCATTCTCTACTTGGCTCTGAGCTCCAGCCTGGCCCTGGATCTGGCTTTGGTTCTGGGTCTGTGTTTCGTCTGGGTTGTGTTTCTCCATGTGTTTCACCAGATACGTCTCCTAAGATGAAGGATGGATAGGCAGAGGGGAAACAGTGGACATGTGACTATACCCAGCGAAGTAGCTGCTAGGTGTCTCAAGCTAGTGTTATGTTTCAAACTGTTACATGTAGAAATGATTTTCAGAAATGGTCACTGGTCTTACTGAGGTATATGTTCGATTGCAGAGACCACATGAGTAGATACGTGCATGTTTGACAGTGTGTGTAGACAGATGCACTTCAAGGTTTGCTGAATCTGCAAATCCTTTGTTGCAGTTAGGGCACTTGTAGGGCTTGTCCTTGTTGTGCTGACGCCGGTGGGACTAGAAAAAAAAAGAAAAATAAATGCAACAAGTTTATTATTTTTGGTGAACAATAATAAGAATAAGACTACTTCTATAGTACAATTAGTTGTTCTATGGTACAGGTAACAACAAATGCTGGCATTGTTTGGGGAGATAATTAAATTCTTGCACACCTGTAAATTTGAGAGCTGTGTAAAAGATTTTTCACAGCCTGGATCGGTACACTTGTACGGGCGGTCACCAGTGTGAATCCTGAGGGAAAGTACACATACACAAAAAGACACATGTATCAATTTCAAACACTTTTTTCTACATTGGTGTTCTAACCTGACCTCACAAAGACACTGATGCAGAAGAGAAATTCAAGCCCTCTGACTCACTTACCTGTTGTGCTGCTGAAGGTGACTGAGCTGTCTGAAACACTTTTGGCAGTAGGAGCAGGAGTAGGGTTTCACTCCTGTGTGGATGCGGACATGCTGAGCCAGGTAACTAGAATTGGCAAATGACTTGGTACAATGGGGACATTTGTGGGGCTTTGACTCTGTATGGTTCCTGAGGACAAACAGGAGATTGAAAAAGAAGCCAAAATGTGACTTTAGGTGCAAAAGTACAAAGGTCAGACATGACAAACAGAACCCCAAAAGTGAAGCTTGCTAATCAACGTATGACAGTCTCACTAAATGATAAACAACTGAAGATATACCTGAAAAGCATAAATATGTTTCTCTGCTTTAACGTGCACACATAAACGAATGAAGTGTTGGTAACAGTGTCACAGAATCGCATCAGGGAGCAACTTCATTGACAAATCTGACCTGACCACGTGACTTGGATAAAGGCCTTAAAAAATTCTGAAAAATTAACAAATGAACAAGCACAAAGCTAGTTGAAATGTAAAAGAAAAAATACAAATATGGAGAGAAGGAAAACATCCCTGGGGAGAGAGAAATCTATGTAGAAAACATACAGGAATTTGAAGGTAAGAGGTATTTACAGACATATCTTTAAACTTTGATTTGATACCGTCATGCATGGGAAGCTCAGAAAAGTAAACAACAAAACGAATCAAATCAATCAAAAGCGCAATTATACTTGTTGTCAGTAATGTAGTGTTTAGAAACTTGGGTAGCTTTGTATGTCACATAGGCTAGTCTGGTTTGTTTGTGGGTCGCTCCCTTCACATATAAGACAGCAACATTCTGACACTGACAAATTTTTATCAGATCTATCTTAAACAGCTGATTTGCATGTACTAAACATGTACAAAAGAGGTTGATATATTTACAATTATAATCAATAATTTACAATATTAAAATGCCTCCAGGAAAGACTGTAATGCATCTGAACACAAACACAACATCAGAATGAATATTAAATGAGTACACAGAGCAGAAAAAAGCAGATCATGGCAGCGTTAAGATATCTTTTAGACATCTGATGAAGCTGGATTCTCATCAAATGAAGAAGATGAGAAAAAACACTGACAAAGTCACTAATCAATGGGTTAAATGGGGAAGCACAATGGATGTGGTATGCATATGAATCTTCATTTAAGACATATATTTCTAAATGTGTTTCTGTATGTTTGTGTGAAAAAAACAGCAGTGTAAAAGAAATGACACAACACATGCAGACAGAAGAAAAATACATGTAAAGCAAGGAGATGAGATGCATCGCAAACACAGACTAACAGGCCTTGCACACAGGAATCAAACAGGAAGGCAAATATTGTATGAATTCGTATCTTAGATTTCCATGCATTTTAAATGGCCACGCAGATTAGAGCATATATTATGTAAATAATTTAAGGACAAAAACCCAAGTTAAAAGTTGCATGTTGAAATCAAATTTTTTGGTCACTTGTGGATAGAGCATGCAAGCCAACATCTACACCCCTCCACGGTCTTCCCTGTAGGAAGAACGCAGGAGTCCTGGCTTCTGAAAGGGACTTGGCAGGGCAAGGTATGAGGACAGGGAGTATGGTACAGGGGTTCGTCAAGGGGTCTGCAGTACCGTGTGTGCTGCTGTAAGTGACTGAGCTGCCTGAAAGATTTCTGGCAGTAGGAGCAGGTGTAGGGCTTAGCCCCGCTGTGGATACGGATGTGTTGAGCCAGGTAGCTGGAGTTGGCGAATGACTTGGCGCAGTGAGGACACTTGTGAGGTTTGGCCTCTGTGTGCGACTTGGAGTGGATCTGCATGTCAGATTTACTGAAGAAGGTCGATGCACACATCCGGCACCTACAGGCGGAGAGACAGAAATGGGGGAACGGGTGGTAGGACGAAAGGAGGAATAGGCGCACAAATACAGAAAGGGAGACAAAAGAAAGACAAAAGATGGGAAAAGAGGAAATTGGGAGAAAGAGGGGGAAGAGGTGATGCCCCACAGAGACATAAGATACCAACTCACAATGAAAGGGAAATGAACAAGAAAAGAAAAACAAATGATGATGGATGTGGGTTGGATGATGTGCAGCAGACATGTTAACACAGAGAAAGAAGTCAAAGGGTGAAATTGGTGAAAACCAATGGGGTAAAGATAGACAGCATAAAAGGTGAAAGTGCATGCAACAAGTATATTTGCTAAATCCCACAGACAGAGCATGCAATATTAAGTCTGAGAAATGAAAGGGCTGAGCAAGACAGGCAATTGTGTGTCCAGTGTGTGGGAAGGCAGAAAACAGCTACGTAGCATCAATCACACACTGCCATGAGGTCTATTTGTTTCTCAAACACAAAAGCAGGGAAATCTTTCACCTGGCAGCTACAAAGCAGGCGTCCTGAAACAGCATGCAGTGAGGTGTGGGTGATGTGTGCGTGTGTCAGATGCCAACATCCAGTAGCAACTAGTGCATCTAAAAAGCTGATCATCTCTGCCAATTTCAACAGGACACAGGTGAACAAATGTGCTTGCATTCCACAGCATGAGAAGGAATGGAGATGCAAAGCATTTCTGACGCCATACCTGTACGTTTTAGTGCTATCCTTTGGCCCGTGGTCTTCCTCCTCACGTGATAGGTCATAATGGTCTCCGATATGATGCTGCAAAGATGCAACCTATCAAAAATAAAACTCTTAATTATTGACTGAATATTTAAATTTGTCACATTTCATTTTCTGCTTAGGTATTATCTTACCTGGCCATTGGCTGTCAGGTGAGCCAGTATTAATGTTTCATTTCCTGCAGGAAGAGAATGTCCAGCAGCAGAACCAAATGTCTTTTTCTTTCTGCTTCGTTTTGCTGGTGTTGGCATCCCGACGACGTGGGATGTCTCATCCCCTTGTTTTTTATCTGAGACAATAAACAGCACCAGGTTAAGAGTAAGTATATCATTCATGACAATGACAGCTGTGGTGTGTTTTTTTGTGCTAGGTTCCATGACTCATTAAACACTTAGTTTGGTGTGCACCTTGCAGCTCTTCCTGGAGAATACCATGAGGTTCCCAGACCAAATGGGATATACAATGCCTCCAGTGCATCCAGCGTCTTTCCCATGGTCTTCTTCAAGGTGGACATGCCTGAAACCCTTCCACAGGGAAGCATCCAAGGGGCATCCTGATTAGATGCCCCATCCACCACAGCTGGCTTCTTTAAATGCAAAGGAGCAGTGGTTCTAGTCTGATCTCCCTAGTGATACCCAAGCTCATCACCACGTCCTGAGTCCTGACACCTTACAGAGGAAACTAATTTCAGCCGCTTTTATCCAAAGTCATCCTTTGTGAACAAGACCCAGAGATACTAGCCCCAGAGTTGGATGTCTCACCCCAGTCGCTCCACACAGAGCTATAAACCGATTCAGTGTATTTTTGGGGGTCAGAGCTTAATGGAACCAGATCAACCTCACCCTCTGCAAAAAGCATAATTCAATCTTAAGCCAAACCAAACTGGACACTTTCCATTACCAGGCTCCACTTTAAGATTCTGCCCATGAAAACCTCAAAAGAATAGGGATGTAAAGAGTAGAGTTCTACAAGCACAGGGAACATGCTTTACTTAGTGCCAAAAATAAGGACTCTTCCCACACTTTGGTCATATCAGGACTGAATGGTTCATCCCATCAATGGCCCAGACACGGAGCGGTCGCATAGATACCCCACAACATGCTGTGACGGTCTGTGACAATCACAAACCTTCTAAGTCTACAAAGCACATGTACGCTGGATGGACAGACCCACATAACCCCTCCAGCATCATTGCAATGGAATTTAAAAACAGACAAAATTTTAGTGCAATGTTGTGCATGTGGAATCTTGTGCATATGTAAAAAAATCATAACAAAAGTTGTGAATTCTTTATTTTACCGCTGTTCAGTTCCTTTGTACATTTAGAGATCAGGCTTGGCATTGAAGCCTCAGTGGGTTTATAACTCAGAAATCCCCTTAAATGCACATAGAAGAAAATTAAATGTTTATGCATCAAATCCAAAATTTTCCAGATCACTAACAACGGGCGATAATTCAGCAATTGTGAAAGAACGGTTTATAAATGCAGTGGCTTTGTGGCGTCTTCCAGCATCCTTAACAGAGCAGGACAAATCACAATTATATTCCTTATCTTATGTCCATAATTAACTCCATTATCTGTTTTATTTTAATAAAAGAAATGATTAATTAGCCATTATTAGCATTATTGAGGGGTAAAGAATAATTCTATGGATGAATAGTTTTTATTTGACAGAAAAGTTTTTGTTTCCATACTCACCAATTGAGTAGTTGTGACAGCAGAGTTTTGCTGTACACCATTTTATTCCTAATTTTAAAAGCAGGAGTGAATGCATATTTATTTACTTGTGTGCATGAATGAAATTTATCCATATTGTGGGCCAGCCTTACTGAACTGGATGTTCATGCCTTAAGTATATGTTCTACATAACATAATTCAATGCATCTAACTCAACAGATCACCTGCATATGACCAGGTACACTTAGAACATGAGACACAGGTGTGTGTTTTGATGTGTGTGTTTCAGAGTGTACGTATCACCTGCATTAGGAGCATGAAGAGCTGAAACAATCATGGTTTTGGCCGGATGACCAGAGACAAACGACTGGGAGGAGGTGGGAGAGACGAGCGTACCCTGAGGAGTTGTGATGACCAAACCGGCTGCAGGGAGATGGAGCGCAACAAGAAACAGGAATAAATTCACATTAGAACAGTCATGATCATGTGTGCTTTCGGCTGTTTGCTCATGGCTTCAATGGCTCTGGCTTTAGTGCATGTGATGCCCAGAGGCCAAAGGTCACCACACCTGCGATAAACTTGGGCTATACCATTTGTTTTCATTAGCCAAGTGACCACGATTTGCACCCGAAGAACTAGGCTCACCTGCTGTCATGATGCCTGTTGACGGGACAGGGAGCACAGTGATGTTCTGGGTGCTGTGTGAAGGGTGGAGGTGTCCTGCACCACCAGTGTGACCTCCTCCCTCTGGTTTGACTCCTGAACTTGGGATGGTGAGTAAAGCCGTTTGGTAGTGAGCGGCAGAGGACGGAGGGAAGGAGGTATTCTTCTCCTGCTGTTCTTTCCCCCTGTTCAGGAACATGGCATTCTCGAGCTGTCGGGAGAGTTTTCAGTTGATCATTAACAATGGATAACTTAAGGCAAAGGAAGGATTAATGGCAATGTCACTCTTCTTTCACTACTTTACATTTCACTTGAACACTCACATTAGTACATGCAAAACTATGTCTGAAAAGATAATCAAGGCTTTTCCACTCAATATCAAATTGATCATTTTTAACCTCACCAGCAAGATTATGTTTTCATCCAGATATGTTGGATGGTTTATCTGATGTCAGACAGATTACTGAATGAAGTATGACTCAATTTAGACAAAATGTGGCGGTAATGGGTGGTGATTAAGAGGTTGATTTATTTATCACATGATAAATAAATCAACTCAATTTGGTCCACTTAAGGATCTGGACCAGGCAGATTAAAATATCTGATAAATATAGCTAGAAACATGCAACAATTGCTTAATTGAAGCTGATTCAGTAGCATGTATATGGTTTTCATTCATCTTTAAATGTGGTGAAGCTTATAGATCCAAATATTTCTTTCTCTTTGAAAACAGAATATTATATGAACCATACAAGCTTTGTCTAGGCCTCTAATCAGTGCACCGTTTATCAAAATTGTACAGGACTAAAATAATTTTTAATCACACTTTAATATCTCAAATTGATACAAATCTGCCTCTGCTTCCACATTTACCTAATGAACATAAATGAAGCTTATTCCAAATGTGCAAATCTTCAAATTAGTATAAATGTTTTTTGAGCGCAAATCATGTTTTCAAACTACGAGTAAAGAAAACTGGAGTTTATTATCGCAATAATGCTACTAAAGTATCCTGCAAAATAAAAATGATTTATCCTGCCCATGTAGTAAAGGCAGTTACATTACAATTCAAAATTTACTGTATTGTAGTTAAATGTAGTTTAACGACATGTAGTTTCTGCGTGCACAAAAACACTTTAATGTGAGAGCAGGCAGCCTAAGTAGTGGCAATATCATACTCAGTCAAGGTTAATTTACTGTGGAAGCTAAAATTCAGATTGCATTTTTTTATACGATTAACTGTGCAGCCAGAGGAAAGACATATACCACTAACCACACATTTGGTCACAACTCACAACTCTGTGTGACAGGCATTTCAGCTGCTACCTACAAATTCAGGATATCAGAATATCAGTCTATAACGCAAGCAGTTTTCAGGCTACAAAATCTGAAATGCTCCATGTACCTCTAAACAAACAAGTTTCTCTCTGTAAGAAAGAAAACTTCCAGCAGAAACCTCCTGCAAAATAGGCTGCACTTGGTGGTGAATATTTACATCTTGCACAGGATGGTTATAATTACAATCCACTGACACACAAGCTCAATTTGGTTATAATACAGTTTTTACTTGATGAAAGTATAGTTTGGGGAAGTGACGGAAACAGCCTTACCTGGCCTGGGACAGTGGTGACAGGAGACCAGAAATATGATGAATTAAAATGAGAATCCTCCATCATTTCTGCAAGGACACAACAGGAGCACCACTTAATCCTTCTGCAGAACAAACATATCCATACCATATGTGGTTTCCACTACAACTACACATCTACAGACATACATTTGAGTACTGTATAAAATGGTTTCATGTGTTTGTGAGTGCATAATGAAGAAAGTCTATCATTAATTTTTGCCTTTCTGTTGACACAGATGTTTATTTCTCTTTACTATATTGTTGGATATAACATTTTCAACAATTACTCTAATTATCATACGATTATATTAAATATTGACAAATCTATGCATTATAACAGATAATTTAATAGTTAGAGCAATGGTGCACTGACTGGTATGATCAATTTTAAAATATTAATAGCTGATTAGCAGAGATTAATAGAACACAACTTTCATTACCGGCATGCGGCAGAAATTGTCTTCAGCTTAGCAAACCATGAAATTGACCTGACAACATACATGCACATTGTAATAGACCAATATATGACGAACCTGTAATTATGTATTAAAAATTATTATCGATTTGCAATTATAAAATAGATTAACAGATTTTTCAAGTGATTTATCTTGTCTTCCATGTGAACACTTACTGCATTTCACTTAATAATTGTGCTTTTTAATTAACAGGAACCCGTGATGGACAATTTATTTACAGATTCAACTGATAACTGCTAATGTAATTAATAACGGAACATACCACTTAGAAAAGGTATAAAGATGTAATTATTCAAGAAATTCTGATTTAAAAAAAATCCCTAGATCCAGTGCTCTAACGCTTATTTTTTAAGATACGGCATTATTCATTTTACTAACAATTGTCTTTATTGTTGATCTGTGCGGTGTCATCTCATAGATTTCCCCAGACTGCATTCTGAGAAAATTTGGCATTTCGCTATTATCTAAAATATGAGGCTGGAATCATTGGTGGATGCCTCACAGTTACCTGGTTATACATCATTAGTGGATTGTACTTGGATTTTGTTAAAAATATGTTGAATCTACATTAAACGTCCTGTAATTTAAAGTAAGAGGTGTTTGGGCTCCGACATTTCACTGCGATCTTATAAATACTTCGTATGTCGTGGATACTTCCATAACAGAGCCACGTTGTTGTGCATGGTGTCCAAAACACCAAATATCTTAAACTTTGTCGACACGGTAGATATTACGTGTGTGCAACACGCCATAGCACCAGAGAACCATATGACTTAGGCTCGACGTATCGTCTTAACAACGAAGAATATCACACGACAGAGGACGGGGTGTGTGTCGCTCTGTCCTGCACGGCGAAAAATAACAAGCAAAGTAAAAAAAAAACCGAAGGATACAAAAAAAACCAAAGCAAAAGAAGAAAAAAAACCAACAACCGCTTTAGACTTCCGGCTCTGGAGAAGCAGCAGAGTCATGCAAATGTCCCAAAAGCAAAACGACTGCTTGGAGAGCAGAGCTGTTTACCGGGAATGGTGACTCCGTCTCCCTCCCCGGAACTCCCGTGGGTCAGGACACTTTGGTTTCTGCTCCCAGATCTGTCCGAATCCTGGCAAATTGGTGAAGTTTTTTTCCCTCTCTTTTTTTTTTTCAGTTTTTTTTCCTCGAGTGAGGTAGCCGCCCGTCTGAGCTTGACTTCCTCCGGATGAGGCCGTCAGACAAAAGAAGCGTAGTTGTGGCGTCACTTCCGGCGTCGGAAGGCCATTTTATTGAAAACGGCAATATGAGAGGGAGGGACTGCTCTCCGATTGAATCTCTTTTAAGTTTATACATTAATCCCTTATTAAATGCGCTTTAACACAGTTCAGGGACTTAATTGTCACGGGTCGTTACTCATGATTTAGTATACCATGTCTTATCATTTGTAGAGATGTATCTTTTTTAAGCTCTGCAGTTTTCTTCTTTCTTTCTTAAAAATCCCTTTGTTCTGGATGCTTTGGCTGTATTTTAGCCCCACTTTGGGCTTTTTTCATGAATTCATAATAAAACTTAATGAAGATGAACTCATTGGTTTTATTACACATAAATGTCTCTGCTCACCTTTAATATGCAAAATACTATACACACAAATCAAAACATTAAAAGCAATTTTAGCCCCTTTAATTTGAATGTGAAATGTAAATTCTTTCTGCTTGTAGAAATTTGCCCATTGTGATATTACATCCCCCCAGGGGGGAGCATAGCCCTTCATGTTGTTTTCTTACTTAAGCCATATTTTGTTAAATGTTATATGGTTCTGTTGCATTCATGTCTTGGGCTCTCCTAAATACAAGCTGGCACAAGTACCTCAATGCAACAAAGTTTACCTTCCATTCCTCCTGTCTTCCAGTTATCAGTGACATTAACTTCCTGTTGTTAAACAAACTGCCTCTATTTAACAAACAGTATCTATTATGCATGCCCAAAGAAAGAAGTGAGAAAACTGTGCACATGCACTCACAATATTTATTATCGTTTTCTTTTTTCATCCCGTTAAAGCAGTCCCAGTGTACACAGGTGGATAAAAGGACTCTGATACAAGAAGAAGCATTTATCATCCCAGAATTAGACGATGTAGTGAAAAAATTAAGAACAGGGCAGATAAAATAAAATACTTGCTTAATAATTACTTAAGTATGAAGTAATTTGTCAAAGATATTGACAGGGTTCATAATGATGGAGGATTTATGGAGGGAGACTGGGTTAACTGATAGTGTGTAAGAAAAATGTGGGAAAGAGGTACTCCATCATGGTAGGTGCAATCACTTAGAGGTCAGTTGCCGTGGAGAGGGCGCTAATGAAAAAATTTGGATGCCAAGCGCCCTAAATTTACAAAGAAGAAGAAGAAGAAGCAGTTCCCTAACAGTCCGCTGGGCGTCGCTGTAGGGACGTGTGTACACCACTGCTCTGTCGTCAACATCCGGCGACACGTCTGCTCTGTGTACATAATCCATGTTTATTGTTTGAAATCTCTTCACGAAAACGTAATGTTATATATCGGAATCTTTGAGACAGGCCAGAGTCAGCGAGGCTGTGGAAGAGTTTAAAGTTAAAGTTTAAGAGTGGATCAGGGGTTCTAATGGGGGAGGTGAGGAAGCTGCAGAAGAAATTGAGACAGATTGAGAATCTGGAAATCAAAATCACCCTTAACCCAGAGGAGAGATTAAAGGTACCAAAGACTTCATATCATTTTGATAACGGGATCTGTATAGACGTCGTGTAGTTGTAGGAAATCCTGAAAACATTACCCTAGAGTGTAAACAGGGGCTATGACTCCATTTCAAACCAGGTTTTGGTACGAACTGTCTCTCACTCTTCTGCCGTCATAAATACAGTATAACTGTAGAACCTAGATGAGGCTTTTGTATCAATACATAAACTGCAACAGAGGTCAATGGCATTTTCCTCGAGCGTTAGTGTCCCTGAGTGGGGTTTTATGCTGACCCACACCATGGGTTAGGATTCAGCCAAACAAGCCACAGAGTAATTGTTATGCTAGAATCAGCACTGGGGTGTGGAGACAGAAATCAAATATTATCACAGTTTGTCCCAAATGCTTTGAAATTAAGACATGTTAGTAGTCAATATAATATAATATGATTTTGAATGAGCATTGTTGATTTCTGTAGATATTTACACACACATTTTTGAGATAGAAGTAAACAGAGAGGCTAATTTCACTGAGCGAAAACAGTGCAATAAGTTCAGAATATTTTTATAAAATCAGGACAAACAAAAATGTATCATTGTATACAAATACTAAAATTGCATATTTAATCTCACACCATGATGATATACAAAGTCAGGAGCCTGGGCCACAACTAATAACTGTTTTCATCATTACTCAATTGTTTAGTCTACAAAACATCACAAAATAGTCACCAAGTCCAACACAGTATCTCTTCAGATCAAATTTTAATATAATTAATCCCCAATTATAGAAAACAGACAAAAGCTGCAAAATGGGATTATAGGGATAGCTGAAACCTGCATGTGGTGGTCATTTTACTCAGTTATTTGCATCATATTTATTGACTAATAATAGTGTTGTGGCATGATTGTTAATCTACTGATGAAGCAATTGTTTTATCACTGGTTGGTTTTTATGATGCTGAAAAATATGTTTAATTTGACATCCTTGCCGCGGGAATTTAGGAGATCAGACAGGCACACTTGCATCAGAGTGCACCAGACAAAATAATTAATAGCAACTTCAGAGGGTCTTCTTTGTTAAAGCGCAGCAACTGAATTTCTAAGATATGTCCGTAAGGTTACGTCTTATCATTGTATGCAGGAAATAAGGGTTTACAGTCTCAAGGTATGGTTCCACAGTCTGTGGTGGGTTATCATAAGCCAACTGTCCCCGTCTGTCGAATTTATTTGCATAAGGGCAACTCTATATTACATTATAGTACTGATTTCACAGCCCAGGAGAAATTTGATCAAATTACACAGGACGGATTATTCGCAATTGACACTATAAACAGTCACTTGGCATCGCGAACATGCATTCATGCATATTTAATAACAGAATTCAAATCAGAGTGCGCGTGTATTGCAAGTAGCTGCTTAATAAATATAGTCAGTTCCCATGCATAAAACTTGTAGAGATAGTTTGGTTTAAAACCAATCTCCGGCTTTCACTCCTCGCAGATTTCCAGGAAGGCGGAGCTGCGTTCCAGATTGGCTGGGCTTCAGCTGCAGCTTTCTGGCCTGCAGCAAACTCTGGGGATTGTGGGAGACGGAAAAAAGGAGAAGATGAAAAGACAAGTGTAAGGAAGTGAGGGAGAAGTAACAGCAACAGGGGCAGATGGAGCAGCATAATTCTTCAAAAGCCCCAACATTCACTTTGAAGCCTTTGATGTTTGTTGTGTGACTAACCAAACACACAGGAGGTCAAATATTGTCACACTTAAAGGAAACGGGAACCTTGTAATGTATCATGTAACCACCAATCGGGGAATCCATCATGCCCTGTTAATCTTGTGGGTATTTTTTGCAGATCGCTGAAATGAGCATGGTGACATCCCTGTATTAAATCACTGAAACACGCCTTTTAACCCAAAGAATACCTGACACCAAACACCTACTGTGCTGTATTTTACTTGACACGTAATTCTACAGGTATTTTTATCATCACAAATGAGGCTGTGTGCAGTTTGCATTTTAAATATTCATTCAGCTGTGCTCTCTGCGCTGGCACAGGCAGAATGCCCCCGAGGCCCTTCCATCACAAATGCCTCCAGCCTCCAAGATCCTTAAGGGGGAGCTGACGTCCAGAGCTCAAGTAACGCCAGTGCCGGCTGCCAGGCAGAGGGAGACAGGAGGGGGAGAAGAGATAGACAGACAGCAGGAAACGACAGGCTGGGTCAAGGCGTCGGATCAGTGCCAAGAGGAGACAGAAGGCTGTGGAGACCCTGACAGGGAGCATCAAATTCAACAAGAAGGTGCTGCAATTACGATAAGTGGCAGTAGAAGTTATCTCAGTTTATTGTAGGCAGCTCTAAGTGCAATCGGGTACAATGTTCTAATTTGTGATTAACATCTAAAGTCTGATTTATATATGCACACCCCAAGGAGTTGAGCCCTAACAAGCGCTTGTAGCTGCCAGCATCACACCAGCAGGCAGCATTAGCCTCCCTGAAGACAGATACCCCTGTTTTGCATTCTTATAGCCAAATTATCTCCACGCTTCACAGTGGCAGACTAATGCACATTGAAGATCTCAGCAGATTAACACACCTAGCTGCTGATGAGTCAACAATGGTAATTGCGCAAATGACTGTCTTTTTCTACCCCTCCCCACCAGATGTTGACTTAAAATCTCTCACAGCATTATGGGAGAAGTCGAAGTTTCGCTTGAGGGTATTGGAGGGTCACCACGACATAGTCACCTGTGTGGTTGCCGTTGACAACATGGTGGTCTCGGGAAGGTGAGCTTGCCACAGTTTTGTTGAGCATAAGGTGGAAATTTCTGTTAATCCCATTGTTTGATACCGTCGCTTTTTTAGGGCTATCATGATTACTCGATTACAGCTTACCACTACTACTTACTACTGTTAAATAAAAACCGATTACAAGTACCCGTAATCAATCCTTATCTTTGCAATGGCAACAATGTGAAGCAAGACAACAAATCTCATTGATTGGCAACATAATTCTCCCAGTTGGGAGGGAAATGACTTCCTGAATGATCCATACATTATATCCAGTCTTCCTTCACTAGTAGATAACAACCAATCAAAACATAAAATATCACCATGTAGGTCATGATATGTCATTCTGACAAAGTCTCTCCTCTCACTGCGTTGATCTCTCTCCTCCTCCAAGCCGAGACACTACAGTCAAGGTGTGGCATGTTCCCACAGCAACAGAGCAGAAGAACCTGGGGGGTCACAGCGGTGGGGTCACCTGCCTGTCTGCACCTCCTCCCGAGTACTGCAAGAGGCTAGGTGAGGACATAGATACAGTGAGTGTGTGCACCAGCCACAGTGACTCCTGTGGTCAGGTTTGGTAATTATAGGAGGAGTTCATCAGATAGAACCCACAGAGAGAAAACCTCAACAGACACTTTGGAGTTTGTTCTCTTTCTGTCTGACGCAGACATCTTTCCATCTCTTCAACTCCCACATGCTGTACAGCTCTCTTACACCTCCTCCCCGCCTGTTTGCCCATCATTACATACACCTAGTATTAACAACTCCACTAAATTGAGCTGATGTCACTCTGTGATGAGACCAATTATCTGAGGCTTTTTTTGTTAATCATATATATTTTCTCCGTGCCTCTTCGCCTCAGTCGTCAGCATTGCTCAACTTGTCATTTCGTAAAATATCACTTATTGAGTCTACCTTCCTTCCTGCTTGTTCTCTTTCTCCTCATCCCTCCGTTGTCTCCCACTCTTTGTCTATGTTTGTCCTCTTATCAGCCCGGTTGCTGTCTTTGTCTGACAAGGAGAGGTTTATTCTGAGTGGCTCGGCAGACTGCTACGTGAAGATCTGGGCCCTTAGCATTGGTACGTTCAACACACACACACACACAGTGAGAGGAGGAGAAGGAGAATCTGTCTGCACAAACACATTGGTTTCTGTGCTGTCAATTGAATTAGTATTTTCCTGTTTCCTTCAGGCCAGTGTGTTAAGTCTATCTACACTTTCAACACTGTGACTGCTCTCTGCTTTGTGCCAGAGGAAGATGGCTACATCATCACTGGATCAGGTGAGTATTTGGGCTCAGAATGTAGGGGAGCTTAGGAAAACCAAAACCTAGTTGACACATATTTTGTATTTATTTATAGATGTCGATTTTATCTTTGTGTATTTACTCATGTGTTGCTTTGAAATTAGTTCTGATCACATTTCTGTGGACTTGAGATTCTCTAACTGAATCAGGACCCAAATGTCGTGTTGATGTGTTATTTTTGTGTGTCATTACATCTCTTTTATTACACCTCTCCATATTTCTATCACGACATCTTGTTTTTCTTGTCTTCTTAGCGAACTTTTGGCTGAGTTAAACTTTGATTGATCGCAACATTTGTGCAGTTAATTGTAAATAATTGCAAAAGGAATAACTTTAAAAGTTTATCTAATGAATGATTTTTTTCTTACCTACCCCTCCAACATGAATTGACAGCAGCAGTTTAACGCAGCTTTCAAAATCAAGCTGTTTCATCATTATTGTCTACTCAAGAATAAAGACAATTATCGTGACTTTAAAAAATATTCCTGATTATAGATTTTATTGCAATTAATTGTGATTAATCTAATAATTCAGCCGCCCGTATTTTAAGAGAGAAAAATAGGAGCCAGAATCTGCTGGAGTTCAGCTTGTATCCATTTGATGGCTTGTTTCGGTGGATTCAAGCATCCATGTGCATGCATGCTTGTACGAATGCATTCCTTCATACTGAGATGCGTTTCTTCTAATGTTGTCGTCTGAAACAGAGGCTCTGTCTGTCAGGCAGTTAGTTACTGTAGCGTGGGGTTCTCTAGCTGAATCAGAGGGAGGAAAGCTCACAGTTTAGGCAGCTGGGCTCAGGTGGGTTTACGGTGAGCAGAAGTAATGACTGCCAGCCGCCTGTCAGCCAACGTTAACCTCACACTGTGTCACCCCCAGATGGAGGGAAAGTTCAAGCCTGGAACTGGCACACTTTGGAAAACTGTCAGTCAATCAACGCCCACCAGGAAGCAGTCACATCCATCCAGGTGGGTGGGTCACTCACCTTTTGACCAATGGCTGTCCACACTGACGATGCTCAAGCTGTTTTCATGTCCAGCATGTTTTTAACGAGGCTTTCGCAGACACACAATACGCCAGTTTGTCTCTGTATTGATGTTTTCTAAAGTCGGTTTAGAACAAACACAGTATAATTTTTTTCAGGAAAAAAAATGCTCCTTTTCAAGAAATCAAACAGCCATATTTCTGTGCTTTCATCCTCGTGCAAGCATTTCGTTGTTAATTGGTCTCAAATGGAAATCAAAGACATTTCTCGAGATGTATACTGTGCAGCTCAGCCAATTTTACAGAGCATACTGTATACATTTTGAAAAAAAGCTTTTGTGAATGTTGAGAATGAATGAAGCAAAAATGAAGAGCTGCATGTATGCACATTTTCCTCCAATTTGCAATCATCCAAAAATGTCAGAAGCATTAAAGCGTATCGTTCTCATCCTCTTTGTTTATCACGGAGAGCACACAAACCATTTATAACCCACAGCAGCACATCTACATTTATACAAACCTACTCTCTCTCTCTCTCTGACACACAGAAACACACACACACAAAATAAAGACTTAGGTCTCCATGACAACAATGTCTCCTGTGCCCTCCATAGTCTCAAGGTCCGCTGGTGTTTAGTGGCTCGGCTGCGGGAGGGGTGTCCGTCTGGGAAAACCGCTGTTTGGACCGAGACCCTCTGAGGCTGCTGCACCACTGGAGTGGGCTGGTGACGGGCTGCGGAGGCGGACCGGATGGCCGTCTGACTCTGAGTCCACGGGGGGATAGAGTGTTCCTGGCCTATGGCCGATCCTGGATCAAGATCCTGCACTGGAGGACCGGTGAGATGGGATGGGAAAGGTGTGTGTCTGTGTGTGCGTGGGTGAGAGAGAAAGTGATGGCCAAAGTTAATTTGCATAAACCCATATGCCTAACATCTGTCCAATTATCATAGGAATGATGTCCAGGCTGACCAATCACAGCTGCATCACCGGGGTAACAGATTGTGTTCACCAGACAGCAGGCCTCCTAATTGGCTCCAGCTATGACTTGGTGAATGGAGAGAGCACGCTAAATTGTGAGTCACAAAATAAACCATGTGTAACTAGATGTTGTCAGTTCCATTCTGTGAGACTGTGAGACCGGACAGCAGTGAGACGACTCTGTTCACCTCTGTCTCTGTCTTCCTACCCTGTTCTCCCTCCAGTATTCTCAATGCCTCAGTGTAGGTACTTGACTTCTCTGGCCTGGGGCGATGCTCCGAGGATCCTCTGCTTTGCGGCATGGCTCACAGGTAGCGGAGACCACCGGTGGGTCACTGGGGGCCGTGACCTCATTGTATGGGAGCAACTTCCCAGCTCTGGCAAGCAGAGGTGGGCATAAACCCTGTCAACAATGCTCAGGAAACAAATCATTTATTTTTGGCTGGTTAATTGCATTCCTTATTTGCATATTGCTAATTTTTTTCTCAGGTCAGCCGCTTAGTTAATCCTAGAGGCGCACAAAGACGTAATAGATTCTGACGTACATTTACATTGAAGTGTTTAATTAATAGAGGCTGTAAATGTTACAGAGGTGACGTCACAGCGAGACGGGACACCAGATTGGAAGGCACCTTGTTGGAATCAGAGGGGGACACAGAAGATGATGAAGAGAGTGATGGTACAAACACACACACTGTGATCGCACACACCTGTCTTCATTTGCTGCCTCACAGTTCAGTGTGAGAAATTGCAAATTACACCGTCTTGTTAATTTAAACGAGACGTATCGGGACAGATTCTCACAGTCTACTCCTTAAATTTAGGTTATGAAGATGACAGTGATGAAGACAAAGAAGGCCATTCTGTCCACGAGCTGTCATCTCGTGATTCTGGCTCCTGGTTCAGCTGCGTTCTTCAGTGAATATTAGTTTCCACCTCTGAGCTCAAGACACTGCACCCTACAGCCACGAGGAGGAAATGAGAGGGAGGGAGTGTAGCGATGAGGCGGAGGGGGTGTGACAGACTGTCAGCGAGGAAGAGCGAGCATATGGAGAGAGAAAGTGAGTGTGAGAGTGCGTGACTGAGTGATAGATTGTTGTCGTTGTTAATGTTATTTCGTATGGAATAAAGCTGTCACCTCCAAATATGTTTCGCCTGATGTGCTTTTTTTTCATCAAACAGGCCCGCCTCACTTTTTTCTCCTTCAAACACCACTTCATCACCTCATTCTGCCACCACAACCTGTGTAAATGAATAGAAATTAAATATTATTCCATCCTTCCCTTCTGCCTCATCCCCCTCCTCCTCTCTCTCTGCTTTTCTCTCTGGGGCGTTCTTACTGTTTTTGAAAATATAATTGAAGAGTTTCTTTTTCTTTTTTTTTTTACAACCACCCACAAACACACACACACACACACACACACACACACTTACCTCTAAAGTGAGCGTGTTCTTGTCTTACCGCTGTTTTGTTTGCCTCCTTAAATTCATTTCTTTCCTCTGCATCCATTTAATTGAACCTCTTTAAAAAAGACACAATTAGCATTTAAATCTCTTCCCTACAGTCGCTTGCCCTCCCTACGTTGCTCCCGCTCTCTCTCCCCTCTCTCTTTTTCTCTCTCTTACTCTAGCAGACTCTACATGTCTCGGTCGCTAAGGCAACCGATGCTTTTTTTCTCTCTTGCTCTCTATATCTCCCCCTTTCTCTCTGTCTCCCTCTCTCATTCCCTCTCTCCACTGCCAGAGGTAGGCATGATAACTGATACGTGTCGGCGTGTGTGTGTGTGTGTCTGTGCCAGTGTCCTGGTGTGTTGATGTGTCTGCCTGGCTCTAAGTGACATTTCCGTGGCATTTAGACAGTAGTTGTGTAGAAGAAGTTCTCTTTGCTCTAAGTGCTGTATGGAATATTGGCTTCACGCGTGATGCCTCTAATGATGATTTATGTGCTGTGCACAGGTGTGTATTTGTGGGTGTACCGAGTATGTGAGTGTGTGAGAGAGAACAACAGACAACAAGTATGTGCCTTGGCATGTTTTTGCATGCGTGCCAGATGTGAATTCTGCATAAATATGGTGTATAATTGAGCGTTACATTTTAATACCCGGAGGAGTCTTTGTAGGTTTTTGTGTGAAAAAAGGTGACAGAGGCAGAGGGGAGAATTTACCAAAATCATTGCTGCGGTCTATGTTTACGTGCTGTCAACATAAAAGATAATAACACCTAAGATAAGAAGATAAGAGAAGCTGGACCCTCC
>OMNV01009428.1:34876-97655 GCA_900303265.1 Brotula barbata
ATAAATTGTCTGGCTTGACATTCCAAGGAAGATGTTGCTAGCGACTCCCCCTTTTGTGAACCTGTTAGTTTCTGCATTTTTATCTTTTTTGTTTGTTTGTTTGTTTGTTTTGTTTCACTTTAGATTGCTGTTAATAATTCATATTTCCTAACATCGCTAATGCCACGACAACACCAAAGATTAAGGATGCTTGCTAATTATCACATTAATTTGTTTGGGAACATCGATGAGAGACATCGATTGATTCCCACTTGGAATTAGCGGAGCGGCTGTTCGCCAGCCTCCTGTTTTCACCGCCTCCTGCCAGTAGATGTCAGTTGTGAGGGAGAAAAAAAAACTGGAAACTAAGGATTAAACTAAGGACTTTAAAATGTAGGGATTATTGAGGGTGAGGACCTTGATAGTAGCACGCGTCCATGCATTACTCTTCTCATCTGTTCGTCCGGATATCTCCACACACACTGCGTGAAATGATTCCTCCCCAAAATGGGGAGGTTAATTGCTTAATAATGACTTAACAACAACATTTGGGCTTCCTGGAGGTCACAGCTGGCACAGATGTATCGTTTAGAGCCATTAGAGTTGCAATGATTAAACATTCAGTACAACCATTAGGTCAAGGGGGGACCACAAAAATGATCTTTTCCCTCGCAAGCTCGCCGTGCTTCAGCAATAACGTGGCTGAAGCGGCATCAACGTGCTTTAATGTGCAATATGCTTTAAGTGCGCTGGCCATTAAGTCTCCCAGAGCATGTAAACACAGGGTGGGAGTGGTGTGTTATACGTCTCGACCTAGTAGGCGTACTTGGTGCACACATGGCCATTAGCTGGAAATGGGGAATCATCTATGTGATGTAGTGGAGCACTTCCATGGTTTGCTGATCAAACCAATAACACCTTGTTTATTTGACCATAGGGACTCACTTCCCTTCTTCCTCATCTCTCTCTCTCTCTCTCTCTTCCTTCTTCCCATCTCCTTCCTTTTCTCATGCTTTCACTTCTACTCTCCTCCCCGCTCTATTTTTCTTATCCTTTCATCGCGCCCGCCTTTTACTTTGTCTCATAATTCTTTTCTCCATCGCCCGAGTCTATAATTTAGTCTCTTTCATATCCCTTTCGCATAGTCTCTCTCTCTCTCTTAATCTCAATTTTACTCTAACTCCCACACAGTCTCGAGTTATCTTACGTCTTTCCCTCGCTCTCTATCTGTCTTTCTCTTTTGTGAGGCCTCCCAGGGATTTCTCTCTCTCTCTCCCTCTCTCTCTCTCTCTCTGAATGATGTTTCCCTCCTCTTGTTTCGCCTCTTTTTCTTTTGCGTTCAGGTTGTGTCATTGCTGTGCTCTAACACAGCTGTCCACACGAGGCTGTTACTCTTATCTCCCTCACCTCTCTGCTATGTCTCCGAGCACCACCGGTCGAGATCCACAGATAATCCTCTTGCTTGCCGTTAGCTGATACACGATAAGCCCTTTTCTCTCCGTTTCTGAGACCGGCCTTACCTTGCCGTTATTCCGATAACTTACTTCATCAGCCTACATGGTGGAGAGGCACTGTGGAAAACCCATTGTGAGTGGGATCCAACAGTGGCCTTACTAGATGAGATTTGAGATTTTTAATGGCTCAGACACATGGAGGCAGACCCTGTGTGTGTGTTTGTGTGTGCGTGTGTGTGTGTGTGTGTGTGTGGTGTTATAGACTGGCCTGCGTTTCAGTGTCATAAATGTGTAAACAACACCATGTGTTCGATGAAGAAAGTGCCACGGAATGAGCGCGAGGGTGGGCACAGATGGAGTGAAATGATAGCCGATAGTGAAAATTGGCTACATTTCAGTTCATTATGATTATACTGTGGAAGAGCAGCATATGTGCGTTTTCCCAGTCCTAAAATCAGCAGTGAGTCGACATCAGCGAGTGTGTGTACAAATGTGAGGGAAAGCAGTGAGACAGGTGTTACTGAGGGAAGATGATGGCTTTTATGGCTCTGAGTGCAGCTTTGTTGTGCGTCTAAGGATTCTTAAGAGCCTCAACTTTGCAACTCTTGACTGCTCCACCGCCATCACTCACCCGACCGGTAGTGACACACCATCTCAGTTATGTCCATTTCCACACCTTCTTTGCCTCCCCTGCTTCCACCGCCCCCTCTCTCGGTTCCCCACCTCACCCCTCTCACCCCCTCCGTCTCCATTTCTCACTCTCTGACAGTGTTTTAATGAGTCCGATGAGTGCACTAATTCTCCCTCACAGTGGCAGTGGAATGCGCTCGCTGATGCTAAATGGCACGGCTGTTCACGATGGTTTCTGACTTTTGTTTCTCCGTGTCTTCCTCTCCTTTTGGGCTCTTTCCGTCCCTCCTTCTATCATCTCCCATCTGTCCCTCTTCTTCTGTATTAATGTATTTCCCTCACTGCAACTGCGTGTCCATATCTTCGTGTCTATTTCTGTCCGTCTTTATCTTTGTACTTCAATTGATTCCATCTCTCTGCCTCATTCTTCCCTTTTTCTCCCCATCTTCCATCCTTCCTCCCCACTTCCACTGATCTATACCTTCCCCCTCTCTTTATCTCCCTCTGTATCATCTCGGTCCTAATGTCTTTTTTCTCACTCCTCATTCCTTGCCTCTCTTCATCTCTTTCTCTCTTATCTATTTATCTGTCTCGCTATCTTTGTCTCGCAGTTATGATCGCAGCTGTTCCCAGCTTCCACCCCCGCTTTCCCGTGGTGTGGCTCCCCCACTCTCCCTCGCCCTCCCCCGTTCCCTGGCTTCGGAGGACAGCCGGCAGACTCTGCACAGCACCCCCTCCTTCACTGACAGGGAAAGGTAATGAGTTGCCTCACCAGCTCTACTTGAATGTGTGTGTACAGTGTGTTTGCACCCCCCCCACCCCCACTACAAAATACTGTATATTCGACAGAAACAATAAACAGACAAAGTTTATTTTAGGCTGTGTAAAGCAGCTTTTTGACAAAACGTTTTTGGTACTTTTTTGGTAACGCTTGCCAAAGAGGAAGTGGGAAAGTGCAGACCATCAGTGTGCAACTGTGAAAGCAATGAGCTCGATAGTAAGTAAGAAGTCCTTACTGCGATCGATCTAGAGTTCCTTTGGGGCTTTGTGTGTGTGTGTGTGTGTTTGTGAAACAGCCGTGTTATGAATGAACATGCAGCATAAATGGACAGTGGTACTCTCAGTGGTGTGTGCAGGCCTGGAGTGTTGGTGCTGCTGTAAGATGAATTGGTGTCTTTAAGCTCTGGGATGAGTCACTGTGGGCCTGTGAAAAGGAGCCCAACCACCCTCCACGGAATGATTCTTTTATTCTGAGGTATTCAAAGTTAATCTCAATCAGCATAATTATAGAGCTGTACTCAAGTGATCCCTCTCATTTCCCCTCTCTTCCCCATCAGGTTTTCCTCCACCTTCTCCTCTGCCTCATTTTCTCCCGTTTCTGCCTCTTAGTAGCTGGTGATGCAATTTTTGGTGTGTATGCGCTACTCTTGCAGCTTCAGGCCTCTCCGTTCCACTTCTGTGTTCTCCCGTCTCCACTAAGCAGGGCTCCCAAACGTCCGTCGCCCTCTCTCATTCTGTCTGTCTCCCTGTCTCTTGCTGTGTCAGGATCCCAGTTGTGAACCTCTGAGCTGACTGTTTTTCCAGAAGTTGAACATTTCTACTGGAGGCCTGAGGAAGACTATCAACATGACCACGGGGTGTGCCCGCAGCGATGTTTTATGTACTGAGACTGTGAAATGAATTCAGGGATCCCAGGTATCCAGCCGTCACAAAACTCCTTGGCTTCCCTGAGGTCAAAGAAGCTCAAGCTCATCTCCCTGTTGCTTACTGCCTCTGTCCTCTGTCCTCCGTATTTGCTGTAAATCTCTTTTATGTGGCTCTGCGTCACTGCACCCTGCTCTGTTTTCTATTCCCGGATGCTTCCAGCTCTGCCCAGCTAACCAATCCCCTTTGCGCTTCAACCTGGCATGCCTAATTCACAAACAAACGCCCCTGAAGCACCCTACCCGTGCTTCCATAACTTTTTTCCTGAGATTCAGTCGCACATCTGATGCCATTCCACATTCATTCAAATCTAGCACAGACTGTTACTCAAATTCATTCTAGTTTTGCAGGCTTGTATCTGGTTTGTAAATGGTTAAAAAGCCATTCTCGGCATTCTCACAAAGCTGTTTTCACGGCTGCAGCCAACAGGCAATGTGTTTAACATGTCACGCTCCAAAAACTGCTGTTTATTCCCCCCCTCGGTTGCCTGAAATGCAAAGTGTGTGGTGTTTCCACTGCAATGTGTCGAGGAGTGTGTTCTGTTTCGCAGGTTTCCTCATGATTTGCTCTCTTAATTATCTGGCTGATATACCCGTTCACCTCTCTTTGTTGTGCCTTTGTGAGCATCCTTTCTTCCTGTTGGACCGTACAGAGGTGTGTTAGTTAAGCATAGAGCACTTCCAATCTAGGATGGAACAGATTAAATGTTTTGCACACAGACCTCGAATGGATGGAATTCCTCACAGCGTTGGTTTCGTGGTGGTGCACAACAGAGATGCCATAGAAACATTTATTTTGTTATAGAAATAAGCATTGGTAGAATGCACAGGTGATCGGAGAACAGATAGGTTACCACAGCAACCAAATTTTTTTTTTTTTTTTTTTTTGCCAGACGGCCAGATCATTTTAACTGTTTAAAACAAAACTGCTGTTTCTCCTCAGATCGTTATTGACTCTCTTGTTTGTTTGGGTCTCCAGAGGAAACTGGTACGTTAATGAGCATCAAGTTACTCTGTCCAGTGATTCTACATACAGTATATACAGTAAGAAAATCAGTGTGAAAATCTACGTTTGCTTAAAATTTATTATTTATCCACGTCTGTCTATCTATCAGCCAGTAACATCTTCTAGAATCTTTCAAAGACAAACTTCTGTTTGAGTTTTTTTTATATGCGGCTTTGACACACACACACACACACACACACACATATATTGAGAGACACATTTCCACACACCACAGACATAGTGTTGGTGGCATCATGCGTGGCTCGTGTATTCCTCCAGATATGTGGTATCTTGTCATTTTGAGTAGCATTCCTGTAGAAATGGGGTCTTTCTGTACCATGGAAGTTCAATAAAGACTCTACTCTGGTGTTTTAGCTTTGTGTCAATCTGTTTATTTCCATGCATGTTGAATGAGCCACCCCAGGGTGCTGTGGGATCCAAAATGCTTTATGAGGAAGGGATAATGCGTTCACTGTGCATTTTAATAGCTATGCTGTATCCCCCTTTTTCTTTTTTAAAGCGAACATTGCCTCGTGTTGATTTTGAAGCGGAGATTTGGCATTAAACAAGTCTACATATGCCAATCATGTTTTAAGCAGAAATGGGGGCAAATAATAAGAGGCTGCTTCAATCTTTCAAGCTGTTCCTTATCTCTTCAGCTCATATGGATTCCTCTCGCTTCGGGAAAGATTAAACGGATGCTAAGCAAGAATTTCCTCCGACTACAGTTTTTCATACAAATGTCAATAAAATCAAGCCGAGTGCGAGAAACACCACTGGAGTGTATTGAGAGTCTTTACTAGTCTACTGCATTGCTGTTTTTTCCCCTTTTTTTATCTCCTCTGGGCATTTTACTGATCAATCAAAGTAATTGATTGGCCGGGTTCCACTCACAAATTTTAATGACTGCCTTGTTATGAGACGCATACCAGCAGGCACTACAGCAATCTATAACAACAGAGGACAAACAGCAAAGACTAATGCAGAAGTTAGGCATCTTCACACAGATGTTCTACATGGAACGTCATCATTCACGTACTCACTCCTAACACACACACACACACACACACACACACACACACAAACACACCCATACAACTTGTGCCTTGATTTTACACATGCAAACAACTGCTCAGAGACACAGTCAGAGGTGTACAGCTCCTAGAACTCTCAGGTCCCATCTGTTAAAAACCCAGTAAACTGTGAGCCACCAAGGCTCAATCACACTGACTGAAATTAACACCACTATTTATAGAGGGAGAAGAGGGGCTGTGGGGGGCATAGATGACAGGGTTAAACAGAGAATAATTTCCACATCTCTGCCTCCATTTGTGCTGGTGAGTTAATTGGCAGAGCTGATGTTGTTTAGGATTGCACGTTAAGTGTGAGAGATAGATGGGGTGGGCATGATGAAGGCAATTTTGAGTGTGATGGAGGTACAAGGGAAGGTGGCAGGCAATTTTGATAGCGGAATAGAAGCTCTGGGCAAAAACATCCTTGTGTGAAATACGGATGCACATAACGTGTGTGTGAGAGGATGTGTGTAATCATGCTGGTAGTGCACAGGAGAAACCTTAGCTATAATACATTAGTCTCTTTAGGGAGGTGCCCTAATTAATGGCTTGACCTCCTAACTGATAGCCCCCCCCCTGCGAGTTAACATTTATCAGTGCTCCCTCCAGAGATGGACTGTGAAGTGCATTTCACAAAAGAAGTGACAGTAACATTGATGGGACAGAGAGACAGACAAGTACCGAGATTCATTTTTATTTCCCAACAGTTTATATCTTGACTTTATACATGTTCAACTCAGCAGAGAAATAACAAAGTAACTTACAAGAGTTTTAACCTAAAATAACAATTTCAAACCAATGATATACACACACATACGCATCATATACGCCAATCTTATTTCTGGTGAAAGGCAACAAACTGCTGCTTTTGTCTTCTTGTCTACATGCGTCAAAAGCTGATGTCCACCTGTTGAGTTGTTAACAACTGTGGATATCTCACCTGTTATTTCCATCAGCCAGTGTTGTTTCTGAATCCATCTAGGTGAATTATGAGGTGCAGTTGAAAAAGTTTCCATGAATCTGTATGCATGGAAAGTATGCGTTCTGGGGGCGTCCATGAACATTGGTTTTATTATCCATTTGTCCAACAACATGTCCATGTGTCCATTTACCGATGACAAAGTGCATCACTTCCGTTGTCTGTCTTCAGTTTGACTTGGACCAGATCTTTCCACTGCCACGCAGCCTGTTGGGGAGACGATCCCAAAGCACAGCATTACTCATTTGTTTGGGATGGTGAACTGTTAGTGGTTTATCTGTAACAAATCTAGTTAAATATTTAGTGCTGATTTGACCACAAGTGGACTGAAAGTTACAATGGTGGGAAAACATTTTCAAAAATACCATCTTAGCCTGAGTACTGGGGTTAATTTATACTTAATTTGGATGTCAAACATTAAGTGGTTATTTCTTTGACAGACGTACTGTGCTCAGTGATGAAAATTACAGGCCTCTATGCTTCATCAAAATGTGCCAGTCAGAAAATAATCACAGCTTTCTGTTTATTGGGAACACAAAATAATAGACAACCAAAGCATCTTGTGTGCTCTCTGGAGGGGGAAAGGATATCCAGTGACATTTGTAATCCAGGACAGACGTGAATTAGCTGCTGGTAATTGGACCACATGGAAGCAGAACAGAAAAAAAGAATGCTGATAGCAGGGTTAGACTACCGCTGTAAAACACATCTGATAATAAAGCTACTTCATGCAGATGCAGACACGCACGCGTGCACACGCAGCACTTATGCCTGCAGCTGGCTTTTAATGTTTATGCAAAAAATAGGAAAAAAGGGATTCTCTGTTGAATTAACATTGTTTTCCAAAAGAACACAGGACTAATGGCTTTAACTCAGTGTTTAAAGTATCGTCTGTATAGTGCTGTGGCACTAACTACATCTTTATTTAAAATCACTTTTCAGAAACCAGGGTTATAAAGTGCTCTGCAAAACTAACAGCAATAGGATGAATCTAATTGAAAAAAAACAAGCACGCAGGTTTTTGTTCCAATTTGTTGACTTCTGGACATAAAAGGCCTCCCTTGCTTGAAAAGATTTGACAAATCATAATTTGGGAGCGGAATGAACTCTGCCTGAACAGCCAACATATTTATGTTTCTATTCAAATACATAAAATGTCTGCTTTCTGTTTGTATTAAAAACTTCAGTGCAAATGCTCTTGAGTGCTCCACGTGATCACAAAACAGACACAGGTGAGGTCACACTACTCACCCTTTCACCTTTGAACTTTTTTTGCCTGGCTGTCGGGGTTCCTGAGACGAAGCAGGATCTCGGGGTTCTGCAGGCTGGTCTGCATCCTGATTGGAGGCAGCTCCAGCAGGAGCGGGGCCCGAAGAAGGAGAGGCGGCACTGGCCTTTAATGTTTTCTGTAGGTTTGAAACCTGAGGGGAAAGTGAGGAAACAGTGATGAGGAAGAGTGACTTTTAGTGACACTTAGAGACAGGCTACACCAGTCTACCCTTATAGACCACAAAGAGATGAGACCAAAATACCACAAGTACCTAGAGGCCCACAATAAGAACAAGTCAATAATAAGATCAGTGCGCTGAACAACTGACCTCTGTTTCCACCTGAACTTTGACCTTTAGCTGGCTCTCTCTGTACTGATTTGCCCTTGAGACCTGCTCCTCAATTCCACACAGCACTGCTTCACAACCTGTGCACCTGAGAGAGAGAGGGGGAAGAATAAACAAATGTTACGTATTAGTGCATGTGCGCACTCACACAGACACACAAACACACAAGGCAACTGACCACTCCTGCAGCGTGTTGATTATGTTTGGGAGCTCATTCGGGCCAAGGTCACGACCCACACTGCAGTCCACCTCCACCTGCTGGTTCCTCTGGTCAAGTTTGCCCTGTATGATGTCACAGTAGACGGCCTCGATCAGCAGGTCCTCCAGCTCCCGCACATTCTTCAGCTCTAGCTGCTGCAGGAGCAGCGAGTAAGGCAGGCACTAATGAAACAAACACAAACACGCGCACACACGGAGGGAAAAGACAGACAGAGTTTAATCTTTTATACCTGGGTAAACAGGCAGAGAATTAAATTCCACTCCAGCAGTCTGATGAAAAATGCAAGGGAAAAAACATTCCATTGAAATAGCTCATTTGCCTAAATGTCACTGCCAGAAGACGATGTAAAGAAGAATTTGACAAGCCTTCATTGGGCAATTACATAGTTCAAGTCTACAAGCCAGAAAAGCTCAAATGTGACATATTAAGAGGAAAAAACATGGGGCGGGAGAAAAGGGTGGGTGAGTGAGAATAATGAATCAATTATTTATCAGTAGTAGGGGAAGAAAAGGACATTAGGAGATGTGCAGCATGTCTGGAATGTGAAGAAGAGTGAAGCCTTCAAAAAAAAAAAAAAAGGACAGACAATGGATTATGACAGAGAGACCAAAGTCGACGGTTGATGACAAGAAATCAAAAATGGCACTGCAAGTGGTCCTCAGGCCGGTGTCTTTTTTCACTTCTACACAATCAAGAGCGCAATCTGGAAATTCTTCTTGAAGAACAGAGATGTATTTGAACACTGAGGCATTCATATAACATCAGGAAATTCATTTTCTGTTGAGTCAAAAGTATACTTTACAGTTTATCTGAGATTTTTTTGTGAAAAGTGTGAGAGACTGAAGTAACCTTGAGGTTGGACGCCAGACTGATGATGGACAGATGGCGGAGTTTGTTTCTCTGCGCTGGGGTCAACTCTGGAAGTGATGCAGCTCTCTCTAGAGCAGCAAAGAAGGAAAAGACAGAGACAAGCTGAGAGTCACTTTGCCCAGGGTCAAACAGTCACATATTATCTTGGAGCTACTTATCACTTTGAAGAAAAATGTGACACAGAGACGCAGAGGTGAGTGTGCAGCTGTTTAAGTAGTCTGAAAACATAGTCAGAAAACGATGGATCTCTATAGACTGTGTTTCCTGGTGACAGAATTCACACCCTCCGATACTGCAGTTTTGACAGCTCCTCTAAGGGGCTTCACTACATGGCTGTGGAAGTAAATGTGCTCTCTGTCTACAGGACCAGAAACAGAAGTGGACGATAAGTATTCCACATTCTATTAAGATACAGACAGACGCTCCAACAGTCCAAACTGACAATCCAGACGATGTACAATGGCATTAATGGTAAAAAAAAAATGACAAGAGCATAATTCTCTGAGATCAGAAAATTGTAAATTTGCTAGAAAAAAACTTGAAAAATAATGTCATTCACACACTCACCACTAAAAGTACGCACACACACTACTAAATACCATGCACCTATGTGAATGCATGGGGGCTTATACATGTGTATGTGTGATTATACATGAGTGAATAGTTAAACGTGTGTGTGTGTGTGCACTATCACATGTATGTGAGAGGTTATACAGGTGTATGTGCGTGATCATGTGTAGGTGTATGTTTTCAAGTGTGTGAATGGCGATGTTTGAGCACATGCTTTAAGCAGTATGCTCGTGCAGCGGGACGTTTTTTCTTGCTAATTTGTGACTTTATAATCTCAGAGAATTGGGCTCCAGCTATTCAGCTATTTTTGTTTCTGTAAATTGTCGATGTAATACCAAAGCATTTATCAGTAATACAAGTGGACAAATTTTGAATGTGTTGCGTGGCATGTTGATTTAAGCACTCCTAAATTTTGTACTGGTGCTGCTAAAAGTTTTTTGAGCACCAGTGCCACCAGTGAAAAAAGTTACTCTGGAGCCCAGCAGCATATTAAACATTCCAGATCTTGAACAGCCTAAACAATCATATCGATCACCTTCTGCCATTGACAGGAATCAGCCAATCTGAATGCTTACTGACAGCTCATGGAGCCAAAACTCAAAGGCCCTGAGTGATTGGTTTGTAAATTACCAGTCTGCAGTATCTCCCCACTGGTGTTTATAGGCCTCTGTGTCAAGGTGTCTGTCTCATAGCCAGAGAAATACAGCTTGCAATAAAACAGCTGCATGGACAAGCTATTACTTATTTACACCTCACTGCCACTGCAATACCTTTGTAGTCGCAGTAAGTTCCATAGGCGAAGAGGTTGAGGAGCTGGTACACTGGTGCATGAGGGCCATTCTCCAGCTACGATTAAAAGGGAAGAGTGGAAGAGTGGAAGGACAGACAGGAAGAACAAAAATAATTAAAATAACAGCATAAACACCAGGGACGGTGATTGTAAGAGGCGCCTGATACGATATGACAGTGACAATTTGGTGCAGGCGTCATATTTATTGCAATGTATTTCAAGACCTGCGATTAGATATTACAATATTTTGGTGATTTTTAAAATCTTGTCTCAAACTTAAAAACAAGTGAATCTTGCTTGGTAATGGTAATTTATAATCTCTTTAGCCCTGTACTGCATTTTTTGGTGGAACATTAAAATATTCATCCTAATGTTTTTGAGGTTCACTCAACTTGAGCAGAAATTTGAGTGAACCATTAACAGTATATACTATTTACAACATTAAATCAATTTAGATAAGATCCTGAATTCAACAGCAGGACAAGTGTTACATAAAGACAATTTGGTGATTATGTATATGCTTCTGATGTTGCTCGACTTGTAGCTCCTCTACAAAAGAAGTGGGCCACTTTTCAGCCACACACCACATTTTAACTCATGAAGCAGGATATCAGTGATGCTACCTCAAATTCAAACTTGAGTAATAGCACATTTAAAAAACTTATACTTAGCTATAAGTAAAATTGATCCACCAGAGAACAAATTAAGTAAAACTTAACTCTGCATTTCACTTGAGTATCAAAAGTATTTTTTTGGATAATAACTGTATTTAGGTGGATCTCCTGGGAGAGTGTAGAGGGGGTTGTTGAGCAAAGGAACATCTAGGCTGCAATGTTGGCCCTGTTGTCACTGTGATCCTGTCCAGGACAAAGCGGTTTAGAAAATGGCTGTATGGATGTATTTAAGCACTAAAAGTAAACTGTGGCATTTATACCTTGTGAGAGTCTTCAGATTAACAAAATTACAATCTCAGTCAACACTCACACATGTCTTCACAGTTTACCAATTACTTCAATGAAGCGTTTCAAACTCTATTAAAAGATGAGCTTGTTCTTTGCGGGGCGCATTAAATGAGTTTGCCTGTCAAGAGTCCTCTATTTAGTTTTCTGTTTGAACTTCACATTTTCAAGAGAAAGCGTTTATATAACCTAGAGTAAATCTATCACATACAGTATGTGCTCAAACTGATTAAAACCACCGAACTAGACTAATTAGCACAGCTGTTGCAATTTTAACCAACATCACACTTTCAATAAAATTCAAACAATTTTTGCAGGCATTCGACCATCTGCTAGTGTTCATGTTGAAGACATTATATTGAAAGAAATTCATTTTGTACCGAGTAAAAATCCTGCTTTGACAGTAGTGAAGTAAACTCGAGATTGTAGTTAAGTCCATGCTTCCAAGCGACAAAATCTTATCAGATATTTAACAACATTCTAAATGTTGTTAAAATATTTGTCTAAATTTGGCACATTTTAAAAATCTAAGCAGTCATTCTTAATCTGTGGATTATCGATGATTTAATTGATTTTCACAAGACTGGAGATTCGTGGCAGAATTTATAATTATGTAACATGAATGCAAAGCGACCGCTCTGTGGATAAACTGAGTTTGAGGGTGTGGGAAAACCCACATTTATGCCATCTGAGTACATTTACTTTACTTTTTGAGAGAGGCTGCATTCAAACAACTGTCGCAGTTTCTCTCCAATAACCATTTCTGATTACATTTTGCATCCCCACTCAGCTTGCAAATAATTAAATACATCCGTTCCACACAGTTTTTTATCAGGCACACTCAAAAGAGATCAGCTCAGGGCTGCCTTGGCTTCCACCGATAAAGCCTGTTTGTTCAAGATGTCCGACCATAATTCAGCTGTGCTACCATGTGTATTTTTCCTTGTTTTTAAAAACACAACTGTAATAGAAGCCAACTAGTACTAATTTTCCTCCATCTGCCTCATGAATGTTTTCTTACCATTACACATGCATGGAAATATTGTATTGATACAGTAGATGTGTGTACAGATGCAGTTTGAGTGACCTGATTCTGAATCCATCTTTTCTCATCTAAGACTGATTTTAAGTCCAGTCCTGAAGAGGTCTTATGAGAAAAGAAGTGAGAGATAAATAGTTTTTGTGTGTGCTCATACCTCTCTGACATTAGGCAGTTCCAAGATGTCAGAGAAGACGTAGAGGCCCGGAGTCTCAAGCAGAGAGCTGACAGCCTGGGCCAGAGCTGGGCCTGACAGAGACAGGAGCTGCTCCACCTCCATCTAATACCAGGGGGACACAGAGGTCAGAGACACAGTCAGCAGGACAGGCAGAAGACGACATGGAAACAAATAAGAGCTGAGGTGTGGAGAAGCTAAGTAAAGCTAATCTATTCAGTTGACAAATCTAACCAATTTTTTTTGTTTTTTTTGTTAAAAATAATCTAATTGACCTTTTCATTTCAGGTATAAGGCAGCACAAAACACAATGTAAGCATAGGTTTATATATTAAAACTGCAAAATTCTAACTGTACGTTAAACTGGTATATCCAACACAACAAAAGTAATTAAATTTCTATTAAGCACCTCATTAAAGTAAAAAAATAAATCTGCATATTAAACAAAGTGTAATGTGCAAGAGAGAATGGTGTCCAGCTCAAAGTTTGACTAAAATATTGGTATCAAAACAAAATGTAAACAAGGGTCCTGAGCATGAATGCTAAGTTACAAATGTTTAATAGTGAGATGTGTATGACAAAAAAACGAAAGCACTCCCATACTCCCAAGTCTTGGCTCTCTGGAAACTTTTACACAGAACCACTTTTGCAGCCGCCATGATTTTTTAAACGAGTAGCGTTGTTGATAGACAAAAAAGAGCGACGTCATGCACACAGCATTTATGTACGCATTTTCATCGATTATGTCTACAAGATTGAAATCACACAAGCACTATATTTGTTTGCATTTATAACACCATCTCACACATTTTAGAGCAATCATCTATTAATGATTTGATCCAGTTATTATGGCTCCAGGGCATCATATGCAGCTGTCTTTGTCATGCCCTTCCAAACACTGACTAACTCCAGTGGCCCTTTGGAATTTGGACATCAAAAAGAATGAACAACACTGTCTCCCCATTCAAAATCTGACTGCTCAGTGCTTTTAAACACAGCACTTGACCTTCAATTAACCCACAATGAGAGCCACTGACTGGAAGACATAGATCTAGTGGAGGACTGGTTGCACTGGGTATGAAAAGTAATGGATGTGAAGGCGGGCATGTATATTCAAAACCCATTCCCTGGATAGGAACACAATGCAAATGTATCGCACGCCGACGGCAACAGCTGAATAAGTGCAGCTTAAGAAGTGACAACAATCTGCCTGTGACTCTTGTGAATATTTCAACAAGGGCTGCGAGAAATGCTTACATTTTAATTTTCAATATAAATATATAGCAGGAATTATTGTTGTAATATGCAGTGATTGTTTCAGCACTAATTTCATCTTATCACAGACAGTCAGTCTGAGAAAAGGTGTATGAATGCACAAACCTCTTCATTATGCAGAACGTTGCAGCCCTGTTTCCTACTTCCTTGGTCTGACTTTGAATCTACACCCCACAGCTATTTTATGTATTTATAAGACTGAGGCAAGCTTCATCACAGAAATGGGAGAAATATGATAAATAACAATCAGTCTGAACCTGCTCATGCATTTCTTCAAAAACAAAGCGCCTTGATTGACAAACATCCCAATGTGAGGAGATGTCCTGCAGCTTAAAAGACACAACGTGGGGGAAAACGGCATAAACGTTTGGGCAAGATGTCCTGGTGACACTGATGGGATGTGGTAAGATGAGACATGAGGGCAACTCAGTCTTACAGATACACTATGAAGCAGTTGCATCAGATGGGTTTCATTACCAGAAGGCATTCCTTTAAATTAAAGCAACGGCGAGCCTGGATCCCCACTGTTCCGCTAACACATGTCTGACTGATTCTTATTCATCTCAGCCAGTACTGATGCTGTAACACAGGTCCAAAGAATGTTTCATGCTAACAGAATCCTTGCACATCTTCCATATGGTGTTCTGTATCAACAAGGAGGTCTTCATGCCTTATTCCCTGCCAAGGTGAAGACATGAGTTGGCAGTTGACAAATTAACCCTATTAGCACTGATTTGTCTCTGATACACTGTCTGTGTTAATTCAGGTATATCTGTATGCAAGGTTGGTTTGCTGTCATTGTTGTATTTCTCTTCAATTAAAAAAAGTGAGCAAACCTGGCTGCACAAACATTTGGACTGTCTGCTTAATATGCAGAATGCATTTGCTGCCCCCACATATGCAAAGTATAGTGGTGGTTATTAGGATTTTTAAAAAGTGAGAATTGTAAATTCCAAGGACGCCACAGCACAGGGACACACGGTTACTTGTATTGAGATATTGTTTCGTTAAACAAAAAAGAGCTTGGCTGATGACTGTATTATTGCAGCTCTGCCCTCCTTGTTTCAATTCATTAAGCATCTGATTGTCTTCTGCTTTTCACTGTATACCGTGTTATATTATTCCACACATCTAACTATCGATGATGGTTTACAAGATGCTTTACAATAAACACAGAGTGAACCAACCAGAATAAAACACATCATAGAATACTGAAAACTAGAAACAAAATATAAATTGGATTCAGCAGACATAAGCATACAATGTTCTTGAAGTTGTGCCCCACAGCACAAACTGGCTCATCTTTATCTATCCCATAATATTCTTCCAACACAATACAACTGAAATGACAGTGACAAAAATGAAAAACTGCACATGGTTTCTGTAGGTTTTGGACTTTTTAAATCCCACTCAAAATGTACTGTAAGACTAATTACAAATAGAACAAAAAATGCAAAAAGCATGTGATGCCAATTACCCACGTTTGGGCATGTTTTGTTTTTACCATAACAATGGGAGCAATTTTGGAGTCAGAAAACATAGCTCGGAAATTTTCTGACTCCTAAGTCCTAAGTCTAGGACAAATCAGTCCTGGACTTATAAGGCTTATTTGTCAAAGAGTGTAAAGTAGCTCATTTTTTAGTGCTAAAATGAAGCCGAATGTTGTTGGAGATCTTTTGATGTGGGGCGACCATTGGTGATACAGGTATTTGAATTTCTTGTGCCGCATCTGGGATTCCCCACAGCTTTGAATTCCATTGTGCAGTTTGATAACATTCATCCTCATAGTCACTGTCTTTATCAGGCTTCAATAACGTCACAAAATTAAACGCATTCAATCAATTTTGCTTGAATTATCACTTTGCCAGTGGACAAAAGTCTGCTATGAATGTTAGCAATCTGAAACTAGTGCACACACAACAGCTGTTGGTTCTGCCAATTCCAGCCTGAGTGGTGTTAAAACACAAAACATGTATCTGAACAAAAAATGTCAAAATTCCTCCCAGAGATTTCACAATTCAGTGACTAAAAATAAAATATAAATCTTATGCACCGTGTCAGTGGTGTTCCTTTCAATCATGGAAAGAAAGATTAAATGCTTTCTTTATTCTTTATTACATAAGTCCTTACTTTAACATAAATTAATTTGAGACTTCTTTTAAGGATCTGTGGAAACCCTGGCATGTAAAACTGATGATATTGTGCATCCAGAAGTAGAAAATAGCCAATTAATTATTTATTAATAATTTATTTTTATACTTATACACCCAAAGATTATGATGATTTCACTAATTCTGTAACTGTTCAAGTGCACCTAAATGAACACTTTTAAGCAATTTCAACCTGCCCTGTCAGTTAGAGCTATCAGTTGCACTGCATGCAAAAGCTGTGTCAAAACAAAGTTAAATGTGCATTTGGCCTACAAGGTTTGTTTTGGCATAAACTTCAATCATTCTAAATGTGGAAACTGCCATAGATATTTGTTGCTATAAAAATTAGAAAGCTACACTATACTACACTGTAATGTGTTTCTGATATTCTGCCTTCTGAAATACTGTAAATATCACTATAATGTGGATCAATATAATGTCACCACAAACTAAAGCCTAAGAAATACCATGGAGTTGAATTAACGCCTCTCTGACACAAACAAAAACGGACCACAATAAGTAAGATCTGTACCCTGGTGTCTACCTAAATCTATACCTCTTTTTTGGTAGTTATCATTTAAACTGATGAGATTCTGGTGTCATACATTTCTGTGCTGCATGTATTTTTCCCCAATACACAATAGCATTACTTTATGATGCTGTTGTGTATTGAATTTACAGTATTTTGAAATGAATACACATGGATATCATATCATAATGTCAATTTGGGTATTATGGTATCTTTTAAACTACTAATTACTAACTGTGGTGTATTTCCTGTAATTTACTTAGGATATAATGTCTCGAAAATACATACATTCTACTTACACTGAGACATGTGAGTAAATCTACCGCAACATTAACAGGAAGATATTGTTATCTATCTGTTGCTTTTAATGCAAACAGAGGCACCGGATTTATTATTTAAGTTAATCATACTGAGAAGTTTTACATGTTTATTTGGAAACCCAATGACGGTGAAGCTGCGGGTGACTGCCATTCAGGTTTGTATCCAAACTCCTGTCAGCGAACGCAAAGTGGACTCACGTTAAAGTTAATACTATATCAACGGAACTCGCAAAATATGAACAAAGGCATAAACATACATACCGCATACAGGCCTGTTTTAAAACGAAGGAATACTACATGTCAAGCGTTATTCGAGTTTCATGTGTCATGGTAGCTCTGTTGCTAACGTAACACCGCCAAAGGGAAGCACACGAAGGTAGGCCTCACTAAGGTTTATGCCTTTTAAAAATTCGGAACAACGCGGATATGCTACTTGAACTGATAAAAATTGAGTATGCACAGATAATAAAGCAACAATGTACAAAATAAAGCCGTACTCATCCGAATTCACCTTACTTTGTTGGTATGTATTGAAAGCCTCCCACTGGATTATTCAGTTCCGCTGTCAGTGTACGTACGACAACAAAGGAGCGTCAACGCTGATTGGATAGTAGAGGGAAGTGGGTGGGGCAAAATTGGCTGTTGTTGAGCTCTCAAATTGGATAGGGACATCTAGCGGTGATCTCGGTTACCTCGTCCGCTGAAGATATACTGCGCTTGAGTTTCCAGTGCCTGAAAACACTGTAAAACAGGGTTAACCAGGAATTTAAATTCAAAAGGTTAACAAAATATAGTTTTATTAATAAATTCAAATAAGCTGGGGAGAGATCAGGGAACATGTGAAGACAGAGACAAAATGTGCGACTCATTGTAACGCTGCGATGACGTCAGCTGTATTTGATATGAATTTCATTGGTTCATACGGTAACATCACGACATTATTTTACCAAACAAACACACTCACGCACGCCTACACAAGTGCGCACTCAGGCTCTTGCTCTTTCTCGCTTTCTCAATCTCTCTCACAGACACACACACACACAGGTTTCAGGTAGGCGTTACAATGGAAATGCACGGCAAATTACCTTGTGCATTTCCAGCACAAATGCTTAAAAGATCAGTTTTTATTTCTTCTTATTTCTCTGGATAAAAAGCACCAGAAAATTGTGGAAAATGTGCAACACAGATCAATGGGATTTCAGCAGGCATCTCCGACCAGCCCTCACTACTCCATATCAGATGACTGGAGAGATTAATAAACAATAAACAGAGGAAAATGTAATGTTTTTTATGTATTGAAAGGTGTGTTGCTTTGATTACACATTAAATTATTCCTGTTATTATATATGTAGTTGAAAATAAAATGCATATTTTTATTGATGCATTTGGGAACAATTCTTACCTTTTCCCTGCAGGAATGACATCTTCCTCTGAAACAAACCCACCAGTCTGTGGTATAGATCACTGAGCCACCAGGCATATCAGGTAGAATTTACATAAAATATCTCAGGCATAAATTCTATGAGCCCATAGAGGTAGTCACTAATTAATTTTCCATGGACTGACTCCAAAGAATGCCACCTGATTTATTCACTCGCTCAAACACTCCCTCTCTAATTCCCTTGACCACATCTCTGTGCATTTGAGATTCTCGTACTCATTCAGGTCTCAAGTGTTGCATTCATGTCATTTTCCTACATTGTTTTATGTATCCTTATGTAATTTACTCTTCCCACATATAACTCATATTGCATACCTGGCCATCTGTGGAGAGGGAATCTTTTCCCTGTCTTCCCAGACAGCTTTGAGCTGGGCTTTGAGAAATTGTTGTTGTGTGAGCTTGTAAAGCACTTTGAGAAATTGTATCACGATATTGAGCTGTATAAATAAATTTGATGAATTAATACACCTTGTATGAATCTTCCTCCATCATATGATTTCCTAATAATACCTTTGCACAATACAATATAACTCATCTCTTTATCTTTAATGTAGAGAGCAATTTTACAGAAATGACAGATGCAGCATTGAAGTTTATCCATACAGCACATTAAAAACAAAACAATTACCCATTAGGTTATCTGAAATGTGTACAGGCACACACAGGACACAAACACAAGAATTTAGAGAAAGTAAATCCACCAACTGTACATTGAAAAAAATACTCACTAATGCACACAACAAGTGTGAAGCTTTTGAAAATTCAAGCACCATTTATGTTGTGTCACCCCAAACATTTTTTATACAAGCCTGATTGCAATATTTTCAGTTGTGAGCAGAGCTGAAGGAAAGCCATATGTCGGATACATTTATAAATCACAGGGGAGCGTGTCTTTGAGTGGCTGTTTTGGGTGGCATGGTCCTCTTCTCCTTCTGGCTGGCGGTTATCTGGGTCTGAGCTCCACTGATCCCAGTATCTGTGACAGAAAGAGAGAGGAAATGGGATAACTAGGACAAGCTATAAATAAAAACAAGGAGCATTTCTGACAAAGCTTGAAGGCCAGACCTGTTATTGAAGCACAAGAGTCCTTGTTAAAGTAGGCTCAACTCACACTGATCCCTGGCTTGTGGTTGGATTTGTGTGTCTTTCACTTTCACTATTATCACAAAATAAATTATTTACTGCATTATAGATTATTGTTAAACTCTCTTTCCACCCTCAATTGGACAGGGGGATCTAGAGGTGTAAATCAGATCCATCCATTGATCTCTTGTCTTCTTACTCTAATATACTATTTTTGCTCAATATACTATGCACAACAGATGAGCCAGCTGTGCAAAAGGGGGTCGTAGGTGCAAATTGGGAGCAGGCAAATTACACAGAAACAAAGATGCAGTAAACCATGAACATGTATAACTGTAAGCAAAGAGAAACAGAGCCAGGAAACAAAGATGACATCATTTTTTAAAATCTGTCACTCATCAAGCATGTGGATACTTGTCTCTGCAGCACAACCTTTCAAACTCAGGACTGCAGCCTGCAAGGAGGCCGGAGAGAGAGAGAGAGAGAGACAGAGAGAGAGAGAGAGAGAGAGAGAGAGAGCTGAGATTGTCATAATGGTTTTTCATCACCACTAACTTCATCACCCCTTCAAACTTATTATTATGCTTTTCCAAGCAGTGCATCTCTGCATGATTTTATTGCTTGTGTTGCTGAAGGATTGATTTTATACGAGTTCCCTCACGGCTGTAAGAAATTATCATTTGCCAAAAATCATTAAGAAAGTGAACTTACTGTGATTTCATCGCTAAATATATATCGACATCTGTTTTTCCTACATTCATTTTTTGCTTCCACTTTACCCAGCGAAAGGAAAAAATATTGTCATTAATAATTTATATGACAACTAATTTCTATCACACAAATAATTCATAACGACTGTGAACAGACTGAAGGTTTTATGGTGATGACACAAATAAAATGTTAGATTTTGCTTGAGCTTGACAATGTTACTTGTAATGTAATGGACAGATTCAGGATTTGTACAGTAGACTTAGTAGAAACCAATATTATGTGCCACAGTTATCAGCAATGTTTTGAATGTGTCTTCATGGAGGTTCATAAAATTAAATGTTGCTAAAGATTCCATATTGCTACACATACAGCTGGTATGTGGTTGTAGAGGTCTTTGCAGGGTCAAACTAAACACTATGAGTGCAGCTAATGCACTATTAGAGCAAATCATCAGAACTCAATGTACAGTGAAAACATTTTCACAACCAGATTACCTGACACAGAGGGGGCCTGCTCAACAGTTCGTAGTATTGGCTTATCCATCATGATAGAGTACATTATGTGTGCTTATGTTATTCATCACCATATGCATAAACCATAATGAAATGTGTTCTTCACCTCCAGCCTTACCCCACGTAAGGGGAGCAGTCATCATAGATAGTGTTAATCATTTCTTTTTATTCCCTCCCCTTGCTGAGAGTTAATGACTTATGAGTCATCATTTTCACATACTATACTTGTACTAATTTCTACGTGTATGTGCGTGTGTGTATGCGTGTGAGGAAGTGGTGGGTGGTGATAATAGATCAACCAAGTACAGCCTCGGTGGTGTTTATTTTAAATGAGAGAGAGTCCTCATAAGCACATTATCAGGTCGACCTGCCAGAGACTCTTGGCCCTGCAGGAGAAATATTTCACAATTATGGACTTTTGTGTTTTTTCTACTACATGACCCTCACTGGACTTGAGAGAACACTCCGTCTTTTTTATTGCCAATTATAGGTGTCCAAAAGCAAACTGAGCTGAGATAAAGAGAGAATAATCAAGACTGAATGAGATAGTGGGAGGACAATAGCAAAGAGAGAGATAGACAGGTAGACCGACTGGCAGGTATATCGACTGAAATACACACACACACACACAGAGCGGAAATACAGGAGAGTGTTGGACTGTTTACAGATCAGAGTGGGTGTGATGTCGGTGCAAATGGAGGCCAAACAAGTCGATAAGAAGGAGCAGAGCCGACTGACTCCTCAAACGCTCGGTGTCTTCAGTCCCACAGTGCCTGATTAGACACAAACAATCCACTGCCTGCTACCTGTCAATTACTACTTGGAATCCCCCGGTGAGCATGAGAACAGAATAGTAAAAAAAAAGAAAAAAAAGAAGAGTTTTTCCAGTTTTTCCACATTATTGTCCCCAAAAGAGTACACACGGGTGAAAATGTTCTGAGCTTTATCTGTCACTCCTACTATCAGATATCTACACACACACACAAGTCAAGTCAAGTCAAGTCAAGTTTCTCACAGGCAAATTAGAAATGCAAGTCTCTCAGGTCTCTGCATGCTGATTATGACAATGACACAGCAGGTGTTCCGTCCCTTTTGTTTTCCTCACATTTTCCTCTCCAAACTGTTCAACGGCATTCTTACACAGTGGGATTTGTTTGGGGTTTGTTGCGAATGAAAACTACTATAGCTACACGGCAACTGGTCCTTAATAACTAATATAGCGCATAAATGCATGCCAGGAGGGTCAATTTATAGATTCTGAGCCACACACATAAGTAGGTAAGCAATGACTGTTTTATTTATTGTGGAAGTATCGTGGGTGGGATAGTCAAGTCAAGTAAAGTTTATCTGTATAGCCCAATATCACATGCAGTACAATGTCTCAAATAACAACATTGGTTAGAGGTACTAGAGTGTGCATACCTCCGCCAAGGACAAATAGTCCTCCTGTACGACCGTATCTACAAGCTGCATACGTGAGCTCTATATTAAAATATATTTTACTTTCTAATACAACAATAAGTATAAGTCTTTGAACTACATCAGTATCCTCCTTACTCACTTGATTTAGCCGCCTCTGACGTTTACCTTTCTCTCATATATAAATATATTGTAAGTTGACTCTGGGTGGTTATACGTTCGTTCTCTCTTCTCACCGTGGTGTTCTTATTAACACACTTTTTCACTCTGTCTCTCTTTATTCCTCCTCTGCTCCCTAAAGGCTTTAGTATCTCTGGTCCCAAGCAGCAATATTTCTCCATGAAATTAAATTTGTCCCCGGTGGTTGATTTATAGCGGTGGTGCGTTCCACTGTCTGCTCTACTGCAACGTTAAACAAATGTGTTCCAAGAACTACTTTATAGCTTCGCTATACTGTTCCTCCTACAGTACAATGCAGAAAATAAGTAAAAACAAACTTTTTTGTTTTTCTGCCAAAGATGAAGTCCTATTAATCCTAACGCTGATGTTCTTGCCTCAGCTTATTGGTTCGTATTTTAAGTGAGGCATTTCGGCTTGTTGCTGTTTTCAATGCCAACACCCCCATTATTTCATAAGCAGTCTCCTTGGTTTCTGATTCCGTTTGGAATGAATTGCTGACACCGGATGTGACAGGTGTGTGCTAGACGTAATGTAGTATGCGCGTGTGAGGACGCAGGTGGGAAAAAAGTTTTAAAAATAGGAGGAAAAACACAACGCCCTCAAGATTTTGACATTAATTAAGAGGAAATTGAAACTGAAACAGGCACAAGATAGTGATGGGAAGCAGCTGGGAGGTGTGTGTGTGTGTCTGTGTTTGTGTGTGTGTGTTGAGTTGAAGGGCCAAGCTTTGAATCAAGTGGAAACACAGATTTAGGCTGTTCTTTGTTGCTTTGTTAGGCAGTAATAGCAAAAAATCAGCCCAAGGATCACAGAGATAAGCATAAAATATGCCTCTTCTGCTTTAATTAGTTTGCTTTGAATAAAAAATAAACCTCATAGCTGTAGAAAAGCTGACAACATTGCAAGAAAAGGGTGCCAAGAAAAGAAGAGACATTTACAAAATAGGCTTGGCAGTCTGTAGGAGCAACAGAGTGGACATCTGGTGTGTTTGTGTTTGTGTGTGTGAGTATGTGTGTGTGATGCTTGGGGAGATATTTGTATTCTCTTCATGAACAGAGCAGCTGCGACAGTATCACCCTAACACACACACACACTTACATATGCACAGGAATGCTGAGTCATGTAACCGTAAATACAGACCAACCTGTGTGATCTGTGTCACAGGTCATCAATAGATTGCATGCAAAATAATGCACGGTCCAAATTTAATCTCTTTGTTGATGGAGCACGTTGTGACTCCAATCTGTCCAGTATATTTGTGCAGGCGATGATTTTTGCTGCTCTATAAAACTCACATACAGTATCATAAATATGAGAGCTGAGAGAGGATAAAAACAACTCAATCCACCAACTGATAAATATAATGGACTTCTGTTGGAAGGAAGCCAAGACTATTATTAACCATGGAAGATCCTTTATTAGGTCTCACTGAGATTAACGTTTATTATTCAAGAGAGACTTGGACAAGATAATAATGTTTCTTAACCTCTTAGACTCTCAGGTAACCGTGGATCCAACTTCCTCAAGTTTTCTTTTGAGTTCCAGTAAAACCCCCAAAGTTCCAATGAAATCTAAAATGAAACCAAAGACATCAAATAAGGAGAAGGGCCTTGGGTTCCAAAATTACATAGAATAATGGATTTTATCATTTTTGTTTTAAAATCAGCTGAACATTGATGTTGCACTTGTGTTACATACTCCAATCTGTTCGGTATATTTGTGCAGGCGATGATTTTTGCTGCTCTATAGAACTCACATACAGTATCATAAATATGAGAGCTGAGAGAGGATAAAAACAACTCAATCCACCAACTGATAAATATAATGGACTTCTGTTGGAAGGAAGCCAAGACTATTATTAACCATGGAAGATCCTTTATTAGGTCTCACCGAGATTAACGTTTATTTTGCAAGAGAGACTTGGACAAGATAATAATGTTTCTTAACCTCTTAGACTCTGAGGTAACCATGGATCCAACTTCCTCAAGTTTTCTTTTGAATTCTAGTAAAAAAACAAAACAAAGTTCCAATGAAATCTAAAATGAAACCAAAGACATCAAATAAGGAGAAGTGCATTGGGTTCCAAAATTACATAGAATAATGGATTTTATCATTTTTGTTTTAAAATCAACTGAGCATTGAATTTGCACTTGTGTTACTAATCTCTGCCGTTCATACCATCAGGCAGTGTGTGTGGTTGTCTGATTTCCAAATCCAGTGCTCCGGCCTCGCAGGCTGCATCGTGGTGAAAGAGAAGCAGTCGTCTCTGAAGCTGTACCGTACCATACACCAATGTGGCATCCAAATTCTCAGCAGACAGTACTGTAAATCCCTCATCCAGACTTTCACAGATGGACAATAAACCATTCACGCACTGTTGTTCTGCCCAAATAAACAACTTTGTACTCCAAAATGTGTCGGGCATTTTATCTCAATTTTGAATAATTGAGCATGCAGTGTGTGTCTGACTAAACCTTTTAATTCTGCCCTTTTTTTCTCAATCACTTCCTGCTTGCAGTAATCAAGTGTGTGTCTGAGTGTCTGGAAGGGCGACAGCATGTGGAGGGATTAATGTGTCTTCTTCAGCAATGACAAGATGGACTACTACGGGACAGAGAGATGTAAGGAGATGGACTTTTATCTTACCACCTTGAATAGTAAAGAACACACACACACACAATTTCTCACAGGGATTTTCAACCGGTGGTACACTGCCCCTGGTGGTCCGCCGTGGTATTGCTTTAGTAATGTCATTTTAGTTAGAATATTTTATTGTTTTAATTTGTACAGTTTCTTTATTTTTGTTTGAGAATCATAAAATTCGTCTAACTAAAATTTTGTAATCCAAATGAATGTAATGTAATGTAATATGTAATGTAATACATAATTCCATAAAATTACATAATATAATGTAATAATGTAATGTAATATAAGTTCATGTAATACAAGTTGATTTTCCACACGGGCATAACTGAAGAATTAGTACTGGGCTAATGTGGAGTCAGAAAATAACAGAAGAGTGTCTCTGTCCACCATTGTACAGCCAAGAACATACAGATTTTGTACAACTCCCCGCACATTGAAATCTCATAAATAGGATAGAAACGTATGTAATCTCTGTCTGAATTAGTCATAATGTTGCTTTTATGTCTTTTGTTAGTATATCAAATGCATTTAGCATCAACATTGCTGTTATAGCAGCAATGTTATTTCAATAGTATTCATTGACACTACTGTCTCATACAGATAGATAGATAGATAGATAGATAGATAGATAGATAGATAGATAGATAGATAGATAGATAGATAGATAGATAGATATTTTATTAATCCTGGTGGAAATTCCAGTCATCCAGCATCAATATTTTACATTTAATATCTACGCAAATATTTACAGAGGCAGGGACCAAACTCTTAAATGAAGTACAAAGTATTTTACAGGTATACACATGGGAAAAGGCAACTATAAAAACAATGTCAATAACAAAGAGTTAGCAATAACTGTAAACAATAAAATTAACATGCAAAATGATGGGAATGTTAGTTTCACAAAAGTAGCCCTGAAAACACAGAGAGGGATGCAATAAAAATACAATGACATTGCGTTTGAAAGGGCCCAAAGTGGCCGTTCTGCACAGTTTAAAAAATATTGTGTTGTAATACAATCTTATATGACATTTCATCCATGGGTGAGCTTTTCATCCCCTCAGCCAACAGCTAACAGAGGTACACAGTTTAGTGGATATGACAGAAAAATACATCTTGTCTAGACAGAAATTCAATAGGTTTCACTGTCCGGATGAAAATCTCTTTCTGGGTTCTGGGATATTAAGTTCTGTAGAATCCTTTTGGCTTTGGGCTGAAACAGAAAATCACAGGTTTCGCTTTGAGTTCACGGACAGAGAGATGGAAGTGGAAAGAGGCAAGAGGACGTAACGATTCAGTCAATAAGTAAAGGATGTGTGTCAGCATACAGCACCATATAATGATAGGAACAATGATGATTTGAGCCCTGATGGGTGTATGAATGAGTGTGAAGAAGTCTATGGAGACAGGAAATGTGCAGGACGTACTGTTTGCATTGGCAGAATCGATGCCTGGGGCGTCTCGTCCTCCGCTATTGCCAGGCAGAGGAAGAAAGAGAGACAGAGATAAATGTGGTAGTTGAACTAATAATTCAGTGCAATGTGGAAAAGGAAGGAAGTAGTTTGCCCATACATGTCTGCGTCGTCGAATAAAGATGACAGCGAGGATGAGGAGGAGGATGAAGATGACTGAGGCGCCACATATGGTCACCAGCAGCCACACACTTAGTCTAGGTACTGTAAAGACAGGAAACAACATGAAGAGAGAGTGAGAACACAAGTTAACTTTCTTGGCCTCAAGGTGATACCCATGTCAGACTTCCTGCTCCTCCCACTTCCTGCGCTCACCAATCTGCAGCGTGATCGCAGCTGATGTCAGCAGCTTCTCGTTCTGCCACAGCTCACACCTCCACGTCCCGTTGTCTCTTTCGCCCACTTCCGGGATGGTGAGATGGGCAGATTGAATTAATTGACGGGCTTTTTCTTGACGTGGCAGGGAAATCTGCTTGGGGGGGATCCATTTCACCAGCAGGTCAGAGGTTAAGGCATGGCCAAGGCTGCAAGTTAGATTGAGCTCTTGGCCATACACTAAATATGTGCCTGGAGAGGAAATGACTGGGGGGAGGGAAGAGGGAAGGAAGGAAAGAAGTAGTGTACATGAATTGAGATTTTTGCTGATAGTATTTTGTAATTTATTAGCAAGAGAAGCACAGATGTAATGTGTTAAAATAATTCAACTTAATGCTGCCTCCATTGAATTTATTTCCTGCACCTCTGCTTCTCCTACTTTAAAAGTCTGAAGACGGTCTGCTCCCCTCATTTTCCTGGACTGATGCCGGCACTATACTGCTGTGTACTACAGCCTGTATAGTGTAGTACACTATTTACACCACACACACACACACACACACACACCCCGACCAACTCATTCACACTTTAGATAACCTGAATGTCTTTGGACTGGACTACAAATGACAAGCAACTAGACAGAAATTGGACATCAATGAAGGATTTGTGTGTATGCAGCATTTCAGTGTGACTTACTCTCCAGTACCTCCACGTGTACAGTCCTTTTGAGAGTCAAACTGTTGGTAAACTGCAGCCTACAGACGTACTCTCCTCTGTCCGCCTCCTTTGCCTGCTGTCTTTGCAGAGACAGGTCTTTTCTGCTGAAGTTGGACGCTTGCAGTCCTAGGTCATTGGCTGACATCCAGGTTGGCGTAGGCTCCATCTTGAGAATGAAGAGTGTATCTGGATCCCCAGAATTGAGAATGGCGGCTGGTTTAGGTGTGAAGATCCAGTGTCCATCTTGGAGGCCTCTTTCTTTGAGCTGATCCCAGGAGACGTGAGGAGGAATGGAACAGGGGATGGAGAGGGACGAGGACACGGATGTGTACAGAGGATGTGGAGAAGGTGGAGAGAGGTCTGGATGAGGAGGATATAGAGAAACAATTGAGTTGTTGGTGCAGTAGCTTTATTTTGACTGTAAACTTGCACTGTAACGCCTCCATTTTTTGTTATTGAGTCCCAAAAGACGATTTTAAGATGTGAGAAGCTCATTTGAAGAGTTTACTTCAGTGAGCGTCAGTCTTAAACATGTCAGAATAAGGCATGTGGCTGCAAAACTATTGAGAAAATCACATATGATTCTGAGAAAAATTTTATGCTGATGACACTCACAGTAATAGCGAAGTGCTGTAAACCAGAATGAGTCAGGATGTGGTTGACCCCAACCTCGCCCTGCTTTATGAACTCCTGCTATAATCACTCCCCTAACGTAACTAAAGATACAGATTTTAGGAAAATCAGATATATTTTTCACATCGTACGTGTCTTATTCCCTTTTGATTTAACAGTCAGACAGTGAAAAGCCATATTCTCAAAAAATATCAAAAAACTATTGAAGGAGAATATGAAAACGTTCTCGTGACACTGCTCGATTGTTTAACCTGTTTTAATGTTTAAACAGGATTTTGTGTGTGCGCCCAAAATTTTATAGATCTTTTCATTGAATTCAGTTGAATGAGTCATTTAAAAACACACTCTTTAAAAAGCTGTTTTAGAAAGAATGATAATTTAATAATTCAGTTATATCAGCCTCTGAGTCAGGGCTGAATAAAATAATTTCCATATTAATTTTCTTAACACTGAACATCTTCAAATGGTATTTTTACATGTGGTTTATGTTTTTAAATGTATTTTATTGTATTTATTTTTCCTTTATTCCTTTCCATGTCTTCCTGTCTGATTGCAGCTAATTATGTGTCACTGGCTTTAACATTTAATTTTTGGTTAATTTGTAAGCTGTTGTTCGTTTTAATGAGTACTATTAATAAAATAACTTACTAAATGCTTTGTTAAGGGGAAATGGCCTAAACACAGTTACTCACCTAAAACATTGACAAATATCTTCAGATGGCTCATACTGTTATCACTCGACACCACACAGGTCCACTCTCCGTGGTCCTTCCATGAGACTGTCACGGTAATCTCTGCTCCTTCGTTTTCTGCTTTTTTCTCTTTTTGTGGATTCAGCCAGTACACCTGTGGGTTCCGATGGCCGGAAGGAGTCATTGCAATACAGCGCAGAGTCACAGATTCTCCGCTCAGAATAGGAGAGTCTGGATTCTTGCTTACTACAAGGCACCAGAGAGGAAATAATGAAAAACTATAACAAGAATAAAAACCAAAGCTCTTATTTCAATTTTCTCTGCAACCTGAACATTTAGCGAGAAATCCAACCTCATTTAATTCAATTCAGAGCAAATGGTGAATCTGTATCATAAAACATGAAACTAATTAAAGATACAAACTCAAACAAGGCTTGAACTGGGTCATGACAAATAAGATGATATTTGCTGTACATACATTTCTAAAACGACCAATGAATGATATTAACTCAAAGGATGTTGGGATATTGTACAGGATCAATGCTCACCGCTGAGTTTGGCAAGTTGATACTTGGTGATGATGTCCGCTTTGCCCACCTGGGTAAGTTTACGTGTGAAAGTCCCAAAATCTTGTTCTTTGATGTTGGTGATTTTGAGCGAGTATTGAGTAATGGACAACCTGGTGGCCCAATGACGATCTAAAGCAACAATGAAATGATTATCATTTGTACTGTGCAGACTGATGCGTTATTGAGGCGTTGTTCAGTGTAAATACTCAGCTCACCTTCACCGTACGTTATCATTCCATAGGCATTGCAGGAGGCGAGACTGCTTTGTGCTCCTTCAAAGTACCAAAAGACGTACTTTTTGCTTAATATGGCTTCCTCTAGAGATTTCTCGAGAATCGCCGTACCACTGACCTGAGCGTACACCACCACCACCTCTTCAGGTCCTTAGGGAGACAAGAGTGAGGTGAATAAGTGCAGAAAATCATTGGGAAATGTCCATGGCCACTGCAACGCTACCTGTTGCGCAGATGAGCACAGGGATGAAGATGAGGAAGGACTGGATGAAGGTCTTCATTTTGATGGCTGAAAAGAAAAGGAGATTCATTAATATCATCTATGTCAATGTTCATTAACCATGGAAGTACTCTACGTGATCTCTACGTGATTAAGACAAAAACTCTACAGGCATTCATCAACAGACATCCTTGTTTATGAAATACTGCTAAAAATCTCCTAATCCAGCAGCAGCAGCAGCAGCAGGGTTCATGGTGGTCTCAGATTTAAAGAGATTTATGAAGATAAAAGAGCTCAGAGAAGTGAGAGTAGGCGTTCTGTGGTGGGCTTTTGACAAGTCAGACAGAGTGTAGATGTTGGCTTGTGGTGGGCCCTGATTTTGTTAAGGTGCAGATTCTTATCCCAAGTCTCCCCTCCTCTTCCTCTCACATCGCCTCTCTTCCTCCTCTGTTCCACGAAAGACGGATCTCGCCACGCTTAAGAGGAGACCACAGCACCAGCAGCACACCTAGACTGTGGTTTAAGTCACATTTTCTCTCTCTCACTCCCACTTCTCTCTCTTTTTCTCTCTCCCCGTTTCTCCTCTTATGAGCTGATGTCACGTCTGTTGTTGCTTTAATTGTGATACTTTAAAGACAATATGATCTGCACAGACTTTTTCATTTTCTTTGAGGTGTTCAGATTCCCAGATTGATGCACATAGGCCAGTTTTATCTGCTGAGACCTCTTTAGGTGAATAAAAGATAAAACAAGATGGAGCCTTACGTTGTTTGAGTCGGGAACAAATCATTCTCTATTCCTGAGAAATTAGGAAATTTTTAATGACTCTTCTACCTCCTTTACTTATGTTAATAATGTTTACGAATGTGAAATTAAACTGGGCTGAGATATCTAGACCAAATGTTGTATTAATTCCTGATATTTGGATTTTAAATGATTAATCCTAAATATCCATATCGTCTTGCAATTGAAGGTTTTGACAAATATATGAAAGTTACCAAAAATCTTCACAGCAGAAGCTAAAAACTGGTTAGAGATAATAAATAATCCATCCACACAATATTTAATATTCATTTAATCTCTATTACAGCTCATTGGTAAAATAATTTTTACCAATGCTAAAAATTGATGATTTTATAGATTATATTGTCTAATCGCTTATCCATGTTACGGTAACGGTGGGGCCGGAGCCTGACCCCCGTGGTCACTGAGCGTATATGTATATGTATATCTATATCTATATCTATAGATAGGTAACTATAGAAAGATATATATATTTTTATATATCTATATAAACACATACATACATATATAAAACTTCTGTGGCATTACATTCATTTTACATTTCAGCATTTTTTTCAAATAAACCTTACGTTAAAGATTTTGTGCGATGTGAATGATGAGGATTGGCTCATGGTGTGTGTGTGTGTGTGTGTGTGTGTGTGTCTAGTTTATCTACAACAGAACAACCAGGACCAAGTGAAACCCGTGTAATTATAGTAAGGCGTCACATTAAAAAACCTTATAGATTTGATGAAGATTACAATATATTTAGATTCCAATACATTTATAATCTGTTTAAACCGAAGTATCAGAAGTATCAAAGAAAAGAGCTCAAAAATTTATGGTCGATCAAAGATGGAGGAAGAGGGAAGACGAGAGTCAAACAGTGAAGAGGTAAAAGAGGGTGAGTGAGCAGAAGAACAACATGAAAACACAACAGTCGAAAGTACAGCGTGAAGCTTTAGACGGAGGTAATCTGATGAAGTTAATCTGACTAAATTAATCTAGCGCTTTGCTTTCTGATTGATGGTTTATTGTGATTGGATTCATTGGTCTCATTTCATGAATTTACTTTCTTGATTATTAGTAAATTCTATGTAAATCAGAAGTCCATTGTTATGTTGCTAACGGTCAGATGCTTTGCGTACAAACTCGTGAGTTTTGGGAATTTCTCACTGTGATGCAGTGAAGAGGAAACATAACATTTAATGCGGCATTTCATGTTGATTTGTAGGAATGTCGTGCTGAAAAAAAAAAAAAAGTTTCTCATTTTTATCAATCTATTGCATTCAAAATGTTTGAGGTTTGAGACAAACGCTAACTTGCTATATATCGTAACATATAACCATTGGTGCAAAAACTAAGATGTTAATAATAAGAAACTAAAATACAAACAGTATACTTACAACAGCTGAGTGTCCCTGTGAAGTTCAGCAGTCTAGCGGAAATGTTGAATAATTATCCAACAAGCTGAGTTTTACAGGGCCGATGCACCTCCCTCACCACTGATTGGTCTGGAAACAAAGCACACAGATGGTAATCAAACCCAAAATCTGAATTCTGACCTCTGACTGGCTGTCAGAGAGGATGAAGGTGAGAGTAAACGTTCTACTAATGTCTTAAACCTCATCTATCAGATCTGAGCTAATAGATAGATTTGTCCTCTAGACCACAAATCAATAAATCAAAAATAATTTAGGCTCTACAGTTCAGTCTGCCAATGAATTTTTCTTTTAATTTTTCAATCTGCCCAGTAGAAAAATAAATAACTCAACATATTTGGATACTGACGACTGTTGTTTGTCTCATTGGTTGTAATGGATTAATTACATATCTTTATTGTAATTTGAACGTTTGCAGTGTCAAACGGCCTAATTTGTCCTAACTACTCTTTACTATATTTTCTCTGTTGTATTTTTAGTTCAGATTTGACACAATTGGGGAATCAAATTCAAGCCATGAACCTTTGGGCCAATCTCGTCAAAATGGGCTCAAACTCTGACGCTGCTCTGACACATGAACGATTGAGTTGAAAAAGTCTGACTGGGGTGACTGTTAGAAGAGAAAGACTGAGTTTACTACTCGTTTGGTTAAATAAATCGTTAATTATTCATCAAATCCAAAAGACAAAGGCTGAGACCTTGTGTAACTGCTCCTCCGCAGACACCGGCACGTTCACTTTCTACAGTTTTAGGCATCGCGGTGATCTATTGATGAAATTTGTCTTAATTATTCACATTAATGTCAATCAAATCTAATTTATAATTTAATGTGCGCACATGGGGTCCAAGCACATCACTGATCAAAGCACTAGGGCCCGAAGAGCAAAAAGAATTCATCAACCAAGAAAAAACAATAGATTATAAACAAAATAATCCAAAAATACTAACAACATTCCCTTGTTAAGTTGCTTCAAAGTTACATAAATCTTTTTTTCCTTTTTTGATGGCACCACATTGTCACACTGTATGTGCCTGTTCGGGCGCTTATAATAATTATAATTCATATCACTAATACAAAGTGAAATATTAAAGACAACACTTTTCATGACAGCATGACCGCACCGAATAAAAAATTCTTCAGCATAATTTTTCACTGTAAGTGTTTTTGGAAACTTGAGATTTTCATTAGAAATTCAAATCGATATCTGGAGGTGTGATCAAATGCTCGTCTGCAAAAAATTAATTTGTTATGGCGAGTCGTGAGTTGAAAGTTTTCATACAGTAAAAGTAGTTCATTTTTATGTCCTCTGACCTTTTTGGATCATATATGGTCCATGAAATATGTCCAAAAAACAGCAGTCTGAGGATTGATGATGAGCACATTCATGCAATTTGTAGATTTGATCCCTTTAGCATTTCTCCCTATAAAGAACACAGAGTAACAGCCTGCAAACACCCAGATGATCAAACAGTGATCTCCGTATGGATATTTGCTACTTACAGTAACTTAAAAACCAGTCAAGTTTACCACAGAAAAAAGATCTTCAGTACTGCAACATGTAAAGGAAACTGTAGAATTGGATGGATTATATAGCCTTCATATAGTCTTCGCTTTAAACGTTGTGCACCTGTGTGTGATCCAGACATCTGCGTATTGCTTATCTCTGTTCCTAACCTGCTACACTCACGCTGCACTCAATAAACAAAGCATTGACAATAAAACATCTGTGGATCGGGGTGCAGTTTGGCCTCGTCGAAAGAAAACACAACTGTAGAATATCAGCATACATCTGTCCTTACGCGTTGTACATACGAGCGCTCGAGCGAGGGTAAGGAGGTGGATGAACAATGTGAAATATGATTTCTCAAAAACTGAAAGAACAAATAAAAGTGTTTCTTTTGGGTATAACGTGGGATTCTGGCACTGCGTCCAGGCACAATTCTCTGCATTTACAGAATACAAAAATGATCTGAATGATACTCGAATGGGTTCAACTAGAATTAAAGCGCATACCTTCACCAAGGCCGAGCGAGCCTGAGCAAAATGGATTTGGATCTAGATGAAGGATAGTCTGTTGTGGAACAGATTTTGAAGAAATTTACAGAAAAATATGGAAGAATGGCTTATCTCCTAATAATAAGGGAAACATTTCCGACTTCGTAGAAGCTCCTCGGTGATGATAATGACTACATTTTTTCTTTCCATGCTGCAAAATCTGTGAAAAATGTAAAATCTGTTCTATGAAAAGGTTTCAAAATGAAAGACTCCGATCATCGCAGACTTCAATGAGTTAGCAGCAGAGGGAAAAGTGTTTTAAAAGTAGAGATTACAGGAGATTTGTGGCTGTAGCTTTTGTTTTCCTTGCACCACCTTGAGACATTTTTATTTTATCGCTTATCGTTCAAGTCGTTGGAGTTATTTGTCAGCTCGTGCCCGCATGAGAGGCAGAGAGAGCTACAGGGATCAGCCTGGGACGAGAAGTGTTGAGGTGGTTTGCAGGCACGAACCACAACAAGGACCAAACAAACATGTCGTTCACGTCTCATGTGTCTCTCTGAGGTTTCACTTCTTCCCTGCTCGCCTCTGTACCGCCATCACGAAGAACACAAAGCCGCTTCTGTTCCATCTGAGCTCTAAATGAAACGAAACCTGCACTTTGAGCTCCGGCAAAAACAAACATTTCACTGTGAGTCCAATTAAAGGCTGTTTTCTGTCTGCGTGGAAACAAACAATCTGTTTTTGGATTGCGATTCTGATGGAAAACACCTGAAAGTGAGGACTCCCTCATTAGTCACACACACAGCGAGGGCGCGTGTACCATATTGTGTCATTATCGAAAGAGAGAACGATGATAAGTGTGGGCCAGAGGGAAGAATGAAAGGGTGATTCACTCGTCCTCCATTCTCTCTTACACAGGGTTTCCCTGGTTTTACATCGGGCTGTTTGATGAGAAGCTGAACTTGATTTGTGTGAATTAAGAGAGAAAGAGACTTGAAAGCACTAAAGGATGTGTGAGGCCCTGTAACCATGGGAAGGTATTTGCATTGTGTGTGAGTGTGCGTGTGCGTGTTCTGATGTTTTCAAACTATAATGAAATGTCAGTGGAAAAGAGGTTGAAAATCGGAGACAATTGACATTCTGAAGACTTTAGTGTGTTACATCATAAGTGAAAATTCACTCCAGTTGTGAAACAGAAGACAAACACATCAAATTTAGCCTGCTTCTGTCTCTCCCACACACACACACACACATTTCCCCCTTTTGCTGTATTGATTGTGGGCTGCTGCATGGTTAATTTATCGGAATGGAAACATAGATTCTCTGTAACTTTCTTAAAACTCACAGCACTTACGTCAGCGTCGGAGCTGTCTGTGTTATATTTAATGTGTCGGAGCATGTTTCACCTTAAAGCTGTTACTGTAAGGCTGTCATGAGTTGAATCGTGACGTGGGTTAAACATGGAAAATCTGTTGTGAACAAACTGTCTACATCTGCATCCTCCTCATGGATGTTGTATTTATACCTGAAACTTGTCAAAAAGTCAGAAAGTAGTTTGATGACACTTGGTGGAGGGATGATTTTGATTTTCTCATTACAAATTACATTTGCTCAATGTAATTTGGTTCAGATTCAGATTAGGAGATTACGCCTGAGCGATAATAATTCACTGTACGCTAACAATCATAAAGCATGAAGACTGCAACGTGTGGATGGCTCCAGATTTAAAGTGTCTGCAGCATCCAATAAACTGTTGATTATTTTGAAAATCAGTTAATCTTCTGATTATTTTGATTATTGATCAAGCAGTTGATACTTGTATCCATTTTTACTCTAAGAATAAAGGGAAATTAAAACTACAAATTCACAATCTCGGATGATAACAATTTTGATAAATATGGATGTGGTGATACGGTTGAAGACATGATGAATGACAGGTGATGATGTGCTGTGACCTCTGACCTTTGATATTGGTTATTATCTGGCAGCGCAGACAGAGAGTGAATGTAATGGACGGATCTGGCACAAGGCCGGTTGATTGTTCACAATACCCCCCAAAAACCCCAGAAAACACCAGGAAAATACGGTTGACAAACAATGTGTTTGTCTCATCTGCATTCTGTGGCTTAGATTAGTTTATCGCAGGGTCAGGTGACATCTTTGAATTTGCCATTTTGCAATTGCAAATGTTTTGATGTGTAATTTTAGCTGATTATTTTTCAAATGAGTATCCAACAAAATTGATTAATTGTAATAAAAAGGATATTATAGGAACAAAACAAACAAAAAAACAAACTCTCTGCTTGCTCAATATGCACTTCAATGGGCTCCTTATAGTTACAGACAATAAATAATCTGGATACATAAATTAACAATCCAGATTAGTGTTCCAGGGGAAAAGACTTCCACAGGGGATTTGCCTTCTAATATTGTTTAATCTGGGTTGTGATAGTGGAGAAATCAGATTTGGTGAATGAGAGGGTAAATGATCACGGAGCAAAACAAAAAGAAACAAAAAAGTGATGAAGCCATGCAATAAAATAACTTCAACTTTTTTTTCTTGTAGGCCCCTTATTCAAAAAACCCTCACTTCAACCTACAAGAACGTTTGTGACCAAAGAATAATAGAATTTAGGTTCATCATGCCATCATAAGACCAGATGTGCATGATGAACTGAAATCGGCTGTGTTACTGTCTCCAGCTCTACAAATGTACAAGTCTGTCCTTTCATCTTGAGACGGAGCTTTTGGTTCATTTCTTGCCAGTCACTCAAAATGTGATCTAGGTTAAAATAAACTTTTCATTGTTGCAGTTGCACAACAACAACACGTTTACACATTTTGGACCTGTCCTGAACAAACTTTTCAACAGGTGTGGTGAGCCTCCATTCATACATTTCACTCATTTACATTCTGCTGGTTGCCTCTACTCAACTTCAACTTCACACACAAGACATTTTACTTTTCAGAGGACTGACATCACACCGCCTTTAGCACGGCACAGCATTTGCGTCTCATTTGTGCAGTTTGTACTTAACGTCTCTCAATAACACTCAATAGTTATGAAAGGAAGAATAGAATGAAAAGATTCCCTTCAGGACCGCTGACTATATGAAATTAAAGTTTAACTGGAATAACTACACCATCAGTGCAAACATTGATACAATGAGTGTTCATATGAGGTTGCCAATAAGATAGATTATTTTTTATGGCCTTATTTGAAGATCGTAAACTGCATAAACGCCACCTTGAACGCTTATTGTATTATGTATGAAATGTTTGCTTTTATTACCTCCTGAACATTTGACTTTTTGGAGATACTTGAACCTTTTTCTCAGAACGCAATCGTTTCTCAATTGTTTCTCTCTGAAACACTCAATTACGCGCTACATCTGCTCTGTTTGTGGGCATCATGTTATTTTGAAAAGTCTTTATTAGCAGAAAAATTATTATAATGGACTCACTTAGTGACTGGAATAAACTCCCCTTTCATCATAATTTTTACAACAAATCCACAAAAAAGAATCAGATTTAACCCAGGAAAGATATTACCCAGGAAAGCAAAGACACAAACCAAAGTATAGTGACTGTTTGATATTTAGCAGCTATAGGAGAGATGATTGACTGACCTGAATTTAGCCTCTGATGTTGTCATCCTGATAAAGGGAAAAGTGTAGCGAGAGGGAGACACACACACACACACACCTGAAAATCTTTCTTTGAATGATAGCTTGTGTGTGTCAGTGAAAGAGAGAGAGAGAGTAATGCAGGTGTTTATGAAGCCATACAAAGGGAATCCTATTGACTCCCCCAGCTCATCAGAGATTTTAGTCATGACACTGAATGACAGTTCAGTAGGTGCTGTGTGTGTGTTCTAAATATACACAGAACCTCCACACGGTTGGAAAAAATGAGATTCTCATGGCTCCTACACAGCACTGATCTGTGTGTCATCCCCAAATGAAACTCCTTGACAACAAAATGTCAGGTTGCTTTCTTTGTTTTTTGTTGTTTTGTGGACAAATTGGATTCGTAAACATTCTGGCTTTAAACTTGACTTGATATAATCAAACACTTACTCGGGAGATGACCTTGACTTGAATCTTCCGACTCGGAAACACAGGCCACATTCCGAAAAAAACCAACCCATTTTGCAACTTGTGTGTGTGCGTGTGTGTGTATATTTCCACTGAAATGATAAAGTTTACCTGGAAGATAATAGAGATACATTTTAAAAAGTAATCCATGGTTTGTGTAAAACGATGACAATGACAGTGTAACAAAGACGATCCCATCTCTTCAAATCTTTACTCAACGTTTGATTGTAATTTTTCCATCGTATCTGTCTGATGTAATGCTGCTCGGCTGCTTTTACGGATTATGGATCGATGAAACAATCAAACACAGAAATGTCTGCTTTATTTGCTCCATTTATCAGCAATCAATACGTTGTTACCATTATGCCGCCGTCATAAACAACGTACACAGTAAACCCAAGCATGCGCTGCAGGCCAGTAATGAGCACTAACACTAAAGAAGCTGATTTCTCTTGAGGCCTTTATGCTGAAAAATGATGAAGCCACTTTGGTGAAAGTGTCAAGCAACACATTCAAACAAACATGTATGTGTCTGTGTGTGTGTGTGTGTGTTACGGTGTCAGCTACGGTAAAGGTACTGGAGCATCGTAATAGTCCCGCAGTATAAATCGGGCGATGTTCTATTTCTTGCGAATTCCGTCATGCGGCGGGTTGAGAGTCCAAATCCAAATCCAAGGTCACACTCCACAAATGTTATTTTGGTGTTTTTGTATAATTCCTAACGCATATTCTCAAGATTTTATTTAAATGTAATGAAGTTTACTAACTGTGAAACACATTGAATGTCATTTCAATTATATTTCCTCTTTTCATTTATGTTTTACTGTATTTAAGGAAATCTTTAATATACGTAAACACAACATACTACACGCCGCGTGCCTTACAGTATTCTTAAAGCAGCACATCTACTATATGCACAGTATGTAAGATGTTAAAATGAGATATTTATGGTGATAAATACGACACTGTAAAACCAATACAGTCCAAAATTAGAATAAAACAGATAAGATTTCCATTTATATCCATCCCAAATTTCATTGTGTAGATATAGCTTTTAAATCACAAGTTGCAGATACATATTACAGATTACACCATGAAGACATTGTTACAATTGGCTTGTTTGTTTCTTTGTTTGTTTTTAAACTTTAATCCGTAGCAATGATCATAAATGCTTTGGAATGCAAGATAACGGGTTTAGGAATACGTTCAATAACGCTGATATTTAAAGGCTTCAGTAATCGCGTCATGTCGCAATCAGTGTGACACAAGGACACAACCTCATAAACAGAGCTTTAAGTTATGGAATATATTTATATAAGCCTCAAGGTTGAACTCATGCATAAATTTTCAGTGTCATATTTTCAAATATTAAACCATTAGTTTGTGTGCTGCTTGATGTGAGATTAGCGGATTTTAGCACCGAATACCACAGCGACACTTACAGACAAACTGCAAATGTAGAAGTCACGAATTATTGCCCAAATCTTGATGATTACGCTTTTATCAAACTTCAGGTACTGAGGATTTTCATTTCAGGTGTTTCTGAGGGTGAAATTTTAGCACTCGGAGTTCATGAGAACGAGATAAAACCAGCAAGACTGAATTAACACCCACGTCCAGTCAAAAAACTCCAAACAAAGACTGGAAGGATTGTAGTTTGTAGTTTGGTATCTGAAGGCCACATAAGGTCCAAACAAGACAGACGAGACAAATCAATTCAGCCTGTGGACAAAGACATGTAAAGTCGGATCGGGTTCCAGCACTGCGGCCTTGGCCCTCTGCACCCCTGTGATTCAGAGCAGAACTCAGCCAGAGTCTGGCAGGTCTGTAGAAACTATGCTAGACAAAGTCAGACGCAGACATATTGTCTTCCTAAACGTCCCTCTGTAAGAAAATGTCTCATGAAGCAGAAGACGGAGTGTGGTCGTAGTACTCACGCTTGATGTGCTCAGTGCTGCGATGAGTTCTGCTCTGACATTTGGTGAGCTGGTAAGCAGTGTAGATACACACACACACACACACACACACACACAGAGAGATGCACACCTTGCACTCCAACTTCCCCACACACACCAGCTGAAGGAAGTAAATCTTATGTAAGACCTACATCACCAAATATCAGAGTCTAACTCAATGTTTCTCAATCTTTTTTCAATGGACTGTGTGAGTAAGACGGAGCCATCGGTGGTGTGTTACTGTGTGTTCTTGCATGAGGCCAGGTGTGTTTTACTATACGCAGTGCAGCACCGATCTCGACATCTGCAATATAACTGCACCAATTGTGGGGAGCGGAGACGTTCTTTACGGCTGCAGTTAAACACATGGAGAAATTCATTAAGCCACTGTGGGGAGAGCAATAATTTCAGGAATTCAAGCGGGTGTCGTTATAGTTTATTGCGTGGTGAAAAGGTGATCAGCAAGTTTAGTTCAATCATTCCATTCGCAGTGTGCAACAAACAAGAGCAATGTTCTTAAAAGGAGAGAAAGTCCAGGAAATGTAACAAAAACGCAGTCGTTTCAAATTTAAAGGGGTATCTTACAGCGATGTTCACGTCATTATCAGTGCTTCAAGCCATATGTTGGTGATGTTACAAAATATTATTTCCAGGAAAGGGGCAACCAAAATGTTATGTTGTTTTTCTTTTTGTTGGGGTTTCTTTTGCATCCTCAGTGCTATTTGTTCAATAGCACAAAATGATGCGCGCCACCATAAAAGTTATAGACATTGTGAATTCCCAAGTGTTTTGCTATAACGGTAACATAAATTGTAAAATACATTTTATTTGGGTACTATTTCCTTACAACAGCCTGCATGTCAGCTACTTTACCCGATGCCAGAAGCCAATGGTTGTGAGAAGGAACCCAGAAGATATTATAAGATAGAAATACAAGAAAGAACACAGATATCTCAGGTTAGAATGTCAAAGAAAAACAACGTCGGGGGCAAAGTTGATCATGGTGGTATCTAACAAAGCGTACAACTTCACGCGCAGGAGCTCTCAGAGTCAAAGTGTTCCATCATGTTCTGGACTGTGTACCTGGTAAGTGAATGCCAAATATCTAAAAACAAACAAACAAACCAAACCCCTGTGTGGATGTAATTTACCCGAAAATGATTAAATTGAGAAAAATCAGCGGGGTGTGAGTTTAACGTGTTTGTATGCTAAATACAGTAAATAGCCCACAGACTTTTGCTCCATTTGCATTCAGCTTGATGTTTGCATTGAGTGCAAAGGCTGAAAGTGCCCACATCATTACATCTGATTTTTATTTTCATCAGCAGCACTCAAAATTCCATTTACATTCATGCCATATTCTCGGGTGAGTGCACGCTCTCTCTCTCTCTCTCTCTCTCTGTCTATTCCCCTCTTTTCTTCTCCTCCATTTCTCCTTCCTTCAATCAGTCTTTCATGTCACTCCATTAGCGCCGGTGCTGATGGCTTCTCTCGTCGCCGTCCTTGCGGCGGTGGAGCTGCAGCTGGTGGGCTGTGATAAAGAGGAGGAGAGAGGAGAAGTTTTCACGCCAATTAGGACACAATAATGAAGTCAAAAGCGGAGTGAGAATGAAGGTCAAACTGTCATTGATAGAAGGTGAACACAGTCTTTTACAAAGCATCTCTAAAGCGAGTGGAGATGATTAGAAGTCAGATAAGTGCTTTATTTTGGGAGGGGGTGGGGGGTGGAGGTTGTTTGAGAACATTTACCGGTTACACTTGCAAAACTGTCTGGTCTTCAGGAGCTGCTTGGCTTTTTTCTGCTTCAGAATTTTTCTCTGTGGGTGAAAGAAAATCACATTATCATTAATTTATGCACCCAACCTCCTCCATCCCCTCTCCTAATTAGGGCCTCAGTCAAGAGTTTACAAACAGGAAGTCATGAGAACACATTGAAAATTTTGGAATTAATGAGGTCATGCATCTTCACAACCTCGAGGAAAATGATTCTGACTATTCTGCAGACACAAACGGTTCATTAACACGTTCAATTATAGTTTCCTTTAACTTAAAGTCAGCAGTTTGTACCGCAGTGTCCATACACCATTTGTATTAACATCAAAATACTGCTGCAGAAATACAAAATTCTCCTATCTTATTTACGTTTAATGGACTGGAAGTAGTCAAATTTAAAGACCCTAAGATGAGTAGCATATTCTTACTGTCGGTCAAAAAATGAAGGATTACACGCTCTTCTGGGTGTCTCATAAAACCCCTTTAAAACCATTTGGAGTTCATATTTTGGATATATGAGGTCTCCTCACATCTGCCATGAGGAAACAGGGCCATGTTTGTTTCAACCGTTAGCCCAGTCTTTCTCAGTTAGTTGTGGACACCCAACAGTCTTACAAATCTGTCCAAACTGTGCGATTATTCCATTATTTCTGAAATTCTTCCAGAAATGACTGACAGATTAAGGCCGATGACTGTAGAGGAATTGCGGAGAATGGAAATAAAGCTTAATTCTCTCAGCACTTGATTGACATGAGATCCATTATTGATCCAGTCTTTCACATTCGGGCTGTAAACAAACAAAACCTTGAAAACAGCAGCAGGACTGCTTCATGCATATTTGCAGCCATAACCAAGCCTAAAGGGAGTGTGTATTCTTTATCTTCTTACTTGACGAGAGCAATTTTTCATAACATTAGACAATATTTTTTATTTTTGTTTCATTTATTTATTTTTTGCGTGTCCCGGGATTCTTTTCTTTTCTTACCCTTCGCCTCCTGTTCCGCATATACAACACAACAGCAGAGACCAGGAGGAGAGCTATGAGCAGGAAACCTCCTCCTATCACAGCCCACATCCACCAGCTGAGCCCCAGCAGACGCGTCACCCCAGGCTCGGGGTCAGACGGATGTGCCTGAGCTGTGAGCACAGGCCATGAGAGAAAACAAGAATCAGAAATGAAAGCCAACCACAGCTAAGAGTCACTCTACGTGAGCCGAACTCACACACAGAAAAGTTTTTGTCTGCATAACTCAAACAGTGCTCACAGTTGTGGCGGGTTGGCATCGTGACACCCTCTGAGCCTGGAGGAGGAGTTACTCCGGGGTTTTGAAGGTTAGAGTCTGAAGGAAGAAAACTACACTTAATTACAGCTCTACAATTACAATGTGTAGCTTAAAAACCTCTGAGGTAAACATCAATGGCTCCAGCTTCATGAAATTATATTTCAAATTCTAATGAAAAGCCAAATGTTTACAAAGATACCAAAACGTTCAGAGGAAATGTGTATGACTGACACCCAACACACCCAGAGCAAAGAGGAATTTAAGGGGATTAAAACCATCATTGCCTAAAAAGTAAAGGTTAGATTTTTGTTGTTTTTCTTAAATAAAATCCTCTGTTGAACAGGCCAATTAAAAAAAGTACTTTAAAAAACCCTGAACAGTTCATTTAGCAACTGTTTAAAGGATAAAAAAAAACAACAACATTTGAAATCCTTACATAATCGTGAATTGAGCATAAATACGCATCAATATGTCTCTGCAGCGCCTCCTACATCCAAAACAGGGGGAATCACCCCTCTACTGTTAGTCATGTCTCCTGTTCTCAGGTGGAGGAAGGGAGTTGTGGAGGTCAGACTGGGTAGGTAGGAAGGAGGAAGAGGAGGATGAGGTCAATTCCTCATGAGTCATGTGACCAGCCTCCTCCCCACTGCTTTCACTCCAATTCTACTGCTCTTGTGACGGAAAGGTGACAAACAACAGATTCACAGTTTTGGAATTTTCAATATTTTTATGATTTCATTCTAAACTCCCTCATATCTCCAATTTAAGAATTTAATTTGAGATATATTATATGTTAATATGTCAATCGTTTAATAACCTATCCACAGTGACCGCCTTTATTTTGGATAGATAGGCACAATTTCATTCTAATATTAATTAAATTTTTTATTTCGTAAAATTTTACTTACTTCTTCCACTGTGGCACTGCTACTTTTAAAGTAAGGTTAAAGGGTTTCAGCACCTGAAAATTTATTTCTGGCCTTATTCATCATTTCATGAACTTAAGTTTTTTTTTATTTGTATATTTTTTTTGCGTATTCCTTGACTGTCTGTAGAATTTGAGTAGGAACAGGCAGAGTTGACTTTATGGGTCTGTAAAGCCATTTGCGACCATAATTGATGATACAAATAAATATCATGTGCAAGCACTGTGGCAGAAGGTCAGGTCGTACCTTTAACTTTGACCTCTAGGGTCTCCTTGTACATGCTCCCATCATGGGGGAATTTACACCCCCAAGTCCCTGCATCTGATCTGGCTACAGTTTTGAGATGGACCTCATGTGAACCCGCTGAGCTTCCATCTGGCCTCTCCCACTCCGCAGTAGCTCCAGGGTCCAGCCCATTTACCCGACAATACAATGTGGCATCATCGCCCAGCTGGAGATCAGTGGAGGGGCTGACAGAGACTGAAACACACACACAGGAACAACAGGCGGAGTGAGGACACAGTGAGAATCGCAAAGAGGAGAGGCAATACTGAAATACAAACACAGAAAAAGACTGCAGTATCTGCATGTTTTACTGATGTTGCATTATGAACTTGTTGTGTGTTATATCAGTAATTCAGTTGTTTTGCTGAATGTAGGTAGGGTCAGGCGTGTTACTCTTTCCCCTTCCCTCTTTTTCTCCTGTGAATACGAGGGCTAAGGCAATCTTAAATGAACTTAAATCCTGTTTAAGTTTCTAAATCTGATGCAAAGTGCCTCATGTCTCACCCCTGATTAGCTCTGTCGAGGGTTGTTTAACTAAACATGATACAGGGCACTCCACCCTGTGATCCAATTGATCCGAAGGTCCCCTGGAGGTCCCCCAGAGCTAGACTGACAGTGGTCTCTGTTACCTGAGAGAACCAAAAGTGTGTGTTTGTGACGTGTCCCATCCGCGATGCAGGTGAATTCTCCAGCATCTCCTTCAACCACAGGGAAGATCTCCAGAATTGTGTCCTTGCTTTTTATCCTGTTAAAAATGGAACCTGGATCTAATGAAGAGAACACATGCAGCATTACAAACATTCTTATAGAATGTTGGTAATCATAGAGAATGTATTGCACCAAATTTGGACAGTCTTTTGTGAGGTCTAAAATACAACATTTAATTAAGAATAAAATCATAACTTTATATTCATTACTGCTATTGATTGACTTGATATGTCAATACCTTTGCTTTTTACTCCACGTTTTTGACCAGTAATCTGATTGAAAGATTGAAGCAAAGTATCTCCACGTTCCCATTCCAGAAACGTTGTGATGGTTTGGACTCCACAGTTAATGGTGACACGCTCGCCTGTTTTGGTTTGGAACATCTTAGCTTCAGCAGAGAGCGCAGCCAGCACTGAGGGGAAAGGACAACAGGGAGGATCTACTCAGGCACTCAACAAAAGGATCATCATCAGTGGTTCTCAAACTGTGACATGTGTACCATCTGTGGCACATCAGATGACAGCAGAAACTTCTGTATAGAGTCAAAATAATTGAAATTTAGGTAAAAGCGATATTATGGCTCATAAAAAGAAATTAAGAGGTAGCTTCTACAGTTGAATTATTTTTCATTTTTATCCCTTTGAGGTCCTCTCCACCATCAGTGATGAAAACGAGTGAACCACATTTCTTCAATTCTTTCAATGGATGATCCAGAAACAGCTTGATTTAAGTGCAGAAAACAGCATTTGCCAGGAAGAAGCAGCACGTCTTTCTATCAGATGCTGTCTGTCAGATATAATGGGAGGCGCTCCATGTTTCCTTTCTTTCATGCACATATTTCCCATCCACATTCCAACAACAATATGTTGGAAAGACCAGAACTGTATCGTAGAGCAACACGGATGAACCTGCAGCCGAGAAATGAAAACAAAATACTACAAATACTCAATGTTTGTATATTTTCAGGTTAGGTTGAGGGGTGGGGTTATGTAGGATCAACTTACAACTATACATGCACTTACATGAAAAGCCAATAGGAAAAAACTTGGAAAATATCACTAGAAAAACAAAATCATATGGATTCATGAAATCCAACGGGTAGATTTTCAAGTATCAAAAAGAATCTAAGATGTTTTTCTATTCATTTAAAATTAATATGACAAACTGTGATCATTTAAACCTCTACTGTTAATGTTATCTCTTATTTTATTGTCATGTTGATTGAACATTACTTTAATGTAACAATGAGTAACCCTACTCACATTATTATGTCTGTCATAAAAGTAAACAAATGTTGTCATCACCACATAGGCTGTGGAACTACATGTATAAGATGCACGAAATTATATAATGACAGAAGTATCAAAAGAAATAAATAACATATTTATCATTTAAACTCTGCTTAAAAAACTAAAAGAAAAACAGCTCAGCCCATTTAAGTAAAACTTTATTTACTTCAGGGCATCCGTAAATTCATCCTCAAATTATTGAATACTGAATTCAGTTTCACTTCTGAGGCATTTCTGTGAGTTGTTGGCTTTTTGTTGAGGCCGTAATTATTTTTGGTAGTACTTCGTTCAAAAGGTTTGAGAACCACTGATTGGATTGATTTTTAAGTGATTATGCAGAGATTGCGTGGAGAACAGGTTATTCACTCACCAAACCCAAACCAAATGAAGGTCTTCATTCTTAATGTTGAATCTATACAGGTGATGAAAAATAAAAGAAATGGACACAAATGTAGAGTTACATGACTGCAGAAAATTTAAACATATCACAGCAGTTGGTGGTGAGACAGAAAATGCAAAATCCATAGTGATACACCACAAAGCTTCTGTTTGCTGTTATATAAAGAAAGATGTGATTCCAAACCACTAAGCTGCTTCGCAGCTTCCTTCCTCTCTATATGTGTTCTGATGCCAAAATATTTAAAACTTTTCTAGATAACCAAGGTGGAAAGACAGTATCACTAGGCAAAGAATTAAGAAGGCTATTTTTGCCACCTTGGCGTTTACTGAAGTGGTCAATAGTCGACAGAATACGTTGAAGACCAAATATTAAAATTATATTAAAAGCAATAAAGTGGTTGCTTAGTTGAGGAGGCACAGATGGGGGAATTTGTAAAAAATGCTTACAATCCATTTCGTACGCACTCAATGATTTTTGATGTTACACAATTTCCAAGAATCAAATTTTAAAAACCAAAATAAGATCGAATGTTTAAATGTTAAAAGCACCAGCAGTATCTTTTTCTCTGTTAATTTGGAAACTACAACAGGCAGATGATACTGGATGTTACAAATAAAAAGGTCAGATAAAACCTTTATAGAATTGATTTTTTTTAAAATCAACATTAATCCTGAAATTATGATAAAATAATTTGTCAGGATTCAAAATTAACATCGTCGTATACCTTTTAGCTGCCGATGGCCTGGATTGCAGGCGTGAAAACACACACACTACAAATTGATCATTGTCTCTTTCAAGTTTGGTTCTCATGTTTTTTTTCTTTTACTTGAATCTCATTAAAAACAACATGGAAATAGATTCAATAATCCAATAAATTTATGCGCTGAAATACTAAATCGTTGCCTCAATTCTTGCTTAGTTTTCCACAATTCCGTCAAAAAGAAAACCTGGCAAAATGGAACCCATGAGTTTTACCTTATAATGTTATATATATTGTAATATGTGTCCAAAGTCAAGTCTTACCTCAGAGACCGATGCAGCTTGGTTTATGTTACCAAAAGCCAAAAACTTGACTCATTCCCTTGGAGCGTCACTTCGACGAAAACTACATGTATGCAAAGATCACTAATGCGGAAGACACACAAAAGAAAACAGCGCCTAGGAAAGTTGTAGGCCAATGACTACCCCAGATCTTTGTGGGTTTGCTCTTCATGCTTCTGCTTTCTTGCAAACTGGGACACCAAATAGAGATGCGTTTTCACAAAGCCCAAAAAAAAAAACTACATCAAAAAAAGCTCTAAACTCCATCTCAGCAATGCCAAACACACACACTCTCTCAATCTGATACGACACCACCGTTGATGTCCAAATGATCCAAATAGAGAATGCAACCGGAAATGTGACATCATATTCAAATTATTTAAGATAAAACCAGAGTGGCAGAAACAGACGTCTTTATTTGTCACAGCAGATGTAACAAAGATTTTTCTTTTGCAAATTAAAAACAAAATCCAGAATCCACCCTCACCAAATGTTTAAGAACTACCACGTTGTTTTGGTTTGACTTCTGTGTAATTATCCATTATTAAAAAAAACACGCTTGTATTTTATTTATTTACTTTCTGTTTTACCGATGTTTCCTGTTGTGAACGTGGAACTGGACTTCCTTACAGAAAGACATTTAGGAGGATGCGGTGCCTGTATGATTCACTGGCGACACTGGAAGACGCCCGTAAAATGAAGCGACAGTTTTTGATGGGAGCGGGCAGTGTCCTCAGGTGGCAATCAAAACTCAATCAATAAAAAAAAAAAACCCAATACAGAACATCGATCAAGTAACAGAATTGCAACAGACGTTTGGTGTGTTATCAAGTGCTTAAAGAAAAAACATTCCCCCGAAAACATCAACTGTACATATGCACCGTTTCATTTAACTGTGTTTTAACTCATCTGCAAATTTTATTTACAGTTTTGTCAGTGGCGAAGCTAGCCAGGCATTCCGAGTAGTTGGTTGGGGCGCGACTATGACTGTTGCATTTTGTGTTCGGTGTGTAAACACACTCCCATTCTTCCTTTCTGTTGTCTCATTCAGAAACTCTTCGGTAGAAGTAGAGGTAACCCAGATCTTTGGGGGGTTTCTCTGACGCACACACCTTCTGATCGTTGAAAATGACCCACCTGACAGAGCAAAAAACAACACACGTCACAATGAGTCATTTCATTGCTGCCAGATGGGTTTGATCATACTGTGCTGAATATATAAATAAAAGGCTCTCAGATGAATAGATAAAGATATCCAACACTTGAGTAATGTGACAACAAATGATGAAAGACAGTCAATTCACAAATGATCATATATAATTCAGTTGGGTATTCAATTAGTAAAATAAAGTTCTTACTTTACTAATATAATGAAGCCTTTATTTCACAGCTAAATATAAAGTCTCATCTTAATTGTTTTCTTCCAAAATGGTTAGAAAACATTTGGATGGACGGAACTAATTTCTCATGAAAGGTTTACACTCAGCAGGAAGTCAAAATCAGCAGCTGGAGTTTGGTGCCCCCTGCTGAGCCAAAGTAACCTGACTACTCCCTGCATAGGGACACTTCCCCTCCATATGGATTGAACTAACTATTGGTTACAGAAATGGCAGACAATTTAAACAAAAAATACACTGAGAGGTAGGCTTAAACTCTCAAAAATAAGCCTTTCACATTTGAAAACATGAAATTTTCAAATGCACAGAAACACTTACTGCTGGTCCTTTTTGATGTGACAGACATAGTGGCCACACATTGTGCTTGTCCCCATGTGACTGATGAATGCAAACAGCTCATACTCTGGACAGAGGAGAAGAACCATAGTTATAGCATAAAAATAAATAAATATATATATATATATATATGTTGCTCTATACAGACATTATACAATACAAAAAACTTTTATCATTTCCAATGATAAAACCACATCAATTAGTTTTTACAAATTCACACATCCTGAAAATACCTTGTGACATATTCTTTTTAGTATCTTCCACTTACTTCTCTCCAATGAAAGTATTTGGACCTCAGAAACCATAAAAGCTACACCAACCAATTAAACATCTCACCCATTTCTCAGGTCTACATAAGCGATGGCCATTTCTGTCTGGCAAAAATGTATTTTTATTTTCATTTATTTTTTTTAAACCATTAAGTTTTCACTCTAAAGATTTTGTCAATTTTTCACCAAATGTGGTTCCTATGCTCTTTGGACAAGGCCATTATCATTTATGATATTAAATTGTTCACCCATCACACACAGTACACAGATTGCACTTCTATAGCACTTTTATCCACAGCGTTTTAAAATGTTTGCCTCACTTTCACCCAATCATTCATACATTCACACACCGAGAGCCGAGGTAACCATGCAAGGTCCACTTATTTAATGTGTAAAGATTGAAGCATGGCCCCAAGTGCCTATGTGTACTCGAGACAGTGTGCACAGTTTGGTGTACTTCTCCAATGGATGCCAGCAGTTAAGCGGTGCCGTAGGCCAGCGGTGCTTGGATCCTGCTGGTTGATGGCTGCAGCTATATTTTATTATTCTTTATTTTATGTCAAATTTACCTACTGTCCATTTACTGAACAAATCACGGCAAGTGTTCATACAAATATGTAATCACTCTTCTGGACAAGTACTCTGCCCCCTCACGCCCTTCACCCCCCTCTCTAGACTCACTTCCCGATCCATCTCTGACGCGGGGGCCCGGTGGAGGATCCCTGCCCTCGCTGTCTGCGGCTGAGCGACCTCCTTCAGAAACATCCATGGACTCCAAGTCATCCAGGTGGGAGAAGATCCAGTCGACTGCCCGGTCCAGGATGTTACTCTGCAATACAGAAAAACCACAAGGTCATCACAATTTATGGAAAAATACTTTTTTTTTTACTGGTCTTTTGATAATATACTAAGAGGAAAATATATAAATATTTGAACAAGCAATCAACAGCTTCAGACCAATAAAAAATAACATCTGTGCTGTACAACAAACTATAAATTTGCGGTTTACTAATCTGATTTGTTATGATTTCTGAACAGGAATATTACATTAAAACAGCAGATAAAAATAGTTGAAAGAACATAACAGCAGAGTTTTCTTTGACTCCACATGAAACTGCGAGCATTATCTGATGAGGGTTCAACGGCACAGGAAAAGACTTTTTCACCTCAGCCATGTGTGCTGAAGTTTGTGGTTCACCACACTGTAAAAAGCACAGTGTTTGTTTGACTATGTACACACAACCATTGACAACAACAGCAGCAACTGATGGTCCAAATCTAGATTTATTTCAAATTCCATATTGATAAAATGTAGCTAAAGTAAGCAGGATGCAAAATGTGTTGTAGCTGTGTAAATGAAAATCAATTCTCCCAACTATGAGAGAGTCAAAAGTGTTGAGACGTGAAAAATAATGGGACAGGACAAGCTACTCTATGATTTCAGTGGGGGTTTTTTTTGTTTTTTTTAAACATGCAGAAATTAGTGTGAGATTCGCATTCATGCATGGAGTCAGTCTGTCAGAGGGTCACCTGTTCAACAACAGTCACCTTCTTAAAGCACCTTGATGCTTTCTTCTGACTGACACGGTTTTTTTTTTGGTTGGCAGGGAGGGTTAACTGTGGACTTGACTCCCTTTTCCTTGTATTTCCCGCCATTGTCTTTTCATGTTTGTTTTTTTTACCCAAACTGTGTATGCCAAGTTGTAGTAGCTTTTGTAACATCTCTATATTGTCACTTAATTGAAAGTTAACAATGTGGTCTTATGATGCAGGACTTCCTGCATCATTTTTATGGGAAAGTCAGATCAGATGTAATTTGAAAAATGAAAATGTGTTAAATTTAAAATTAACGACATAATTTAATGGTCATACCTACAATCCAGTCTTTTTAGATTTCCCATGTTAACACATAGCATGAGGGAAAACTGGTTAGATCATCTTCTGAATTACAGGGGCCAGCTGTGCTGTTGTGACAGATTACAATTTCAGTTGGGAGGTCTGTGACATCAGTGACAATGTCTAACAGACGCAGTGTGCATTTCTAACCGTGGCCCGAAGTGCTTTGGTTGCTTGGTCTCGGCTGAAACCCATGGAGATGATGGTTGCCAGGTGTTCCTCAGACAGGCTCTCGGTGGGAGTGTTCCCTGCACCGGAACTGCAGCCTGGCAACACCAGGGGGGCAGAGAAGTCTGCAGCCAGTCACAAAGAGGAATAGATTAAACAGAGCATCAACCAAAGCCACTTCAGATCATTTAAATGCCCAACACTGTCTATACCTGGATCATCCATGTGGCCCATGATCCAATTCATAGCTGCATCGATTCCAGTGTTACCAGTATAGTACACTGCTTTCCTGCAGGCTTCCAGTGGAAATCCCATTTCACATAACTGGGACACAGTGGAATCATCAAGGACAGGAGCTGAGATTGAGTCAAAAAGGAAAAATGGTGAATCACTTTAATGCACTCACGTGTGGAATGTGATGTGCTTTGAAATCGTTCCTGGTTACCGTAGGTGATATTAAAAAAAGAAAAATGCTTTTTCTTTCCTTTAACACAACTGAAAAGCCAAAACAATGACAATAATATGTGTAAACATTAACTATTAAACTAAAGAATAGACTCCCTTTGATATGGCTACCTTCATTTGAAATGCAAACTCAAAACAAGTCACATGATGCAAAGTAAACAAATCATAGGCCAACAAGAGGACACATGAAAAACAGTGAACATGAAACCAGAAAAGGCAGAAAACAAGAAACGCAAGAAAAGATGTCAGGGGCAACTGACAGCTCCAACGAGGAAGAAGGAAAAGAGCAGAAATGACAGACAGACTGACACAGCAGTGGGGAGTAGAGAGAGTCGTCCTCCTCGTTGCCGTGGGAACCCAGGATACCTTTAACCTCCACATCTGGGGTCATGAGTGGGGGTGGGGCCACCTCCGGTAGAAGCTCCTCCCCCGGCTGTTGACCAATGGCACGCAGGCCGCTCAGGTCCAGTGTATCAGGGACGTCAATGCTCACGTCTGATCAGAATACAAAAGGAGTTTTACCGGTGTGCAATTACATATTCTGAACACAACCATACATCAATTTGAAGTCTAAATGAATCTTTAAATGTCCAACTATAGAGACCACAATGAAGAGGGCAGGGATGTTTAAATGTACCATTTTAACAGTCTTGATCAGAAACAAAACTGTTTGGTGGCCATAGTGTAAAACAGGTCAACTGACACTGTGCCTCCATATAAAATTAATTGCTAAACACATGCATCAGGACTAAAATAGTTCCCCTGACATAGGGGAACATTCAATCCGGTTCTAACCAAACCTAACTTTTGAAAATAATCATATGCAACCTTAAGACTTCACTGTGGCCTAGTTTGTCTCTGGTATACAAATAAAGATACCCTGAGAACACTGCTCCAGGGTGACACACAGGAGAAGCTTTTAAAAAACACCAACGAGCACACTTCCCCAACTCTTACAGTAAATATAAATATTTATTATTGACTTTATGAACTTCTGCTCACCAAGTTTCTTTGGAACCCAGTCAAGGCCAAAGGTGAATTTTTTAATCTGAATAACAAGGTGATCAGGGAAAGAAGCAAAGCGGGTCGTTCTGTCAAACAGGACAAAAACACAATTGATTAATATTTCTTAGGAGTTGTTCCAAAGAATGACTTTCAGTATTTCCTCTTCTACTACTTACTTGGTTGCAGTCGTCTTTGCCTGCACAGCTGAGCTCCAGAAGTCTGTGAGGACCTCTGGTTCACTGAGCGCCGCCATGCAAGCTGTGAAAGGGATCTGGGCCCGCACTGTAGGGGTGGGGCCTGCTGATGCGTCCGCTTCCTCACGCTGGCGCTCTGCCTCCTGCAGCTCTTCTGTTAGAAAAATTAATTATTTAATTAAGGAGGGAGAAAAAATAAAATGCTCGCTCTCAGTAGCCATGATTGGGCCTGCTGTTGACGACGCAGCAGTCACACACAATGTCATAGTTAGTTAGAGCTAGTATCCCACCAGCCTATTACCTGTGTTGGTGGCCTGGTCCATGGGCACAGGGAGCTGTAGGATGTAATCCACCCTCTGTGTGTATTTGGCTTTTTGTGACTGCTGACACACAATCCTCTCCTCGACCAGGAACCTGAAGGCTTCAGATGGGTTGGGGCCAGAGCGACAATTCCGCTGTGGGTGACAGGCAATAATGAAGTGATGGAAAAACAAGCAGACCAGACTGTGGCAGAATGAACACAACTTTACCTCAACCATATTTATGAAGTGCAATAGAAACTCCTGAGCATCCTGCTGTCGATTGGTGGAGAACTCAGGGTGGCCTCGCCCAACAAGTGCTTTGAACATTTGTGGTGCTATGCCGACTTGGTCTCCCTGTGAAGAGAGCGTAAATGGGATTATAGAGTGAAACTGCTAAATTTAGGTAGACTAATTTCTCACTCATTTCTGAGCGAAAATCCCAGAAGTGTTGGGGACATCTGGTAAGGCTCAGATGTGGAAATCCACTGTGACTGTTTCTTCTTACCCTGGGTTCAGATGCACCAGTTTCCTCTCCAAGGTCTGGTGCTGGTTTGGAATACTCTCCTGACAACAGACCGTAGCCGAGCTTGGCTCTGTGATCAACAAACAAAACTAACATCATTCCACGTCTCACACAGGAGGGAGGTTTGGACACAGACCATGTATTTTTATTGTTGAGAGGTGGTGGTACTTTGGCTTTATTAAGCAGGAAAGCCATTTACAAGCCCAGATATTGTGCAATGTGGGGACCGGTGCAGCAAACATCTCAGAATTTTGAGCAATATTGGGTGCTACACTGCACCAAATGGGTGCAGGAGGAATTGAGAGTGGATTTTTTTGCATTTATAACCGATTCCCAGGGGTAATTAGAATAACACAAGTCTGACGATTCACTTCATCAACCTGGACTTCAAACTAAAATTTACATAAAAAGTTTGCATAAAAATCACTTTGCGTAATGGGATAAAGAAAAACAAAAAAAAAGAAAAAGAAATAAAAACTCTGTGTACATGGGTTTGTGCACAGAAATTCAGTTGGAGCTAGAGTCTGGAAGAAGGATTTAGTAATTGATGCAAGCCCACTATGATTACTTGTGTTACATTTGCAGTACAACCAGGCTAAATTTAGGGTATACTCAAACTAACTGCAACATCCCAAAGGTTACTGCACATCACAGGTTTCTCTATAATGTTAAGCCCAACTGCAAAATGACAAGTCTTGTCTAAATCCCGCTGATGTCAATACAGTAATCTGATTCAAAAGGATAAAGAAAAACAAACACAAAATCCATCATCTCATCAAGATCAGAAACATGTTAGTAATCCACTTTCATAGACAGCTAACACAATGAGTATATAGTGTTTGAATTTGTGGACACATGCACGTGAGGATGTCTATCCATGAGTAGGACAATGAGATATAAGAAAACTAATATGTGATAGATTGACCTGGAAGTTTCTTGACATTTTCTTAAAGGGTCTTTGCTTTACAATCTTAGCACTGATTTTGATTACAGGAATGTAGTATGATGGTGAACAACAAATTTATGTTTTATATCGGCACTCACACTTGGGTTTTGAAGTCCTGGGTGGGGTCACTTGGAGCTTCATCAAAGATCTTATCAATGTTGGATGCGTACCTGACAAACAGGAATACAGAGTGTAAAACAAATCCTTTACAATCTGTAAGGTGCTCTTTACTAAGCTGCTCGTTACTGATTAACCTCTACAGTTGTTACAATAATCTAATCATTAATATTTTATTATGGTCCAAAGTATGAAAGAACATTGTCTTTTGTTACAAGAAGTGACATGGTCAACCGCAGCAGCGGACATGGAGAAGAGGAAGGAGGCCCTGAGATGAAGGGGATACTGACTTGCTCTGGAAGTCGGGCACGGTGAAGAGCACTTGCATGACAGAATTGAGGTAGCAGCTGTTTCCCAGGTTTTTCATGCCAGTAAGACCAGGGCCAAACAATGGTCGCAGGGTGGTTCCTGACTCTTGAATCACCTCCCATTCCCCCACCCGCTGGTTCACAGCAATCTCCAACTCCGTCATTGTCCGTTCGGTCTGAGAGCAGAGAATACAAAGGGATGGAAGAGGAGAGGAAGGAGAAGGAGTAAAGTTAATTATGACACAAATGTATAGACACATCAAATTTCTACAAGATGTCAATCCTTCTTATCCAACAATAAAGCACAACCACCCTCTGTGTGTCATAATGGTAGACAGAAAAGGGTACAGTGATTTTAAATTTTGACAGTAGCGCAGCTTGGATGTTGCAATAAGAGAGACACGGGTGGCAAGGAAATTAATGACGGCAGGGAATTGGAGAATAAATAGGTGTGGAGGAAAGTAATTGAGACAGATGAGCAGCATCAAACATGATAATGGCAATATGGTGAAGGACAAGGAGAGCAATTTATGATAGTGATACATAACATTATTACCACATGTACGCTACAGTCCAACTTGTTTGTACTGCTATTCGAAAATCCAAGTAAACATGGAAAAACTTTGTATGATTCTGCTGAATATAGATAAAACATTGGATAATCGGAGTCAGTTGAGGAAATGCATACAGAGGTGGCTAACTCTGAGTATGTCATTTACATGACCAAATATATTGATTTTCAATCACATAATCTCTGTGTTATTCGGAGTAAGCATCGTTTGATTTTTGCAGATTTAAATCACATCAAGGGGTTTACACTGAGTTTGAAAGAAATCAGTTCATCCATTTAATGACATGTATTAAAATTTGCATGCATGAAAATATTTAGTAACACTAGTATATACAGTAACACATACATAATAGTCTACAAGTTAAGTTGAAAAGCATTCAAAAACAAAAACTAGAGCGTTGAGCCAGCTGAATGCTGAGGTACATAAATTTTGTGTGGTATTTCTTTTGTAAGAGCTACTGACTCTCTTATACTGCGGCTGAATTCCAGACTCCTTAATCAATGGTGACGCTATGAGGCAGAGACACCCATAACTGTCTGGATGTCTGCCAGCAGAGGAAAAATCCAATATATTGGACTTCTGTCACATTGGTAGAGAAGGGAGAGAGCAATAACTTTGTCTGTCAAGAGCGTGACGGTTTGCAAAGAAAACCAGCAAGGAAAGCGATCATTATTGACATTGTAAAATGACAAAGCAGCTGTAATGCTCAATGTATGGATCTTACCTTTTCCATGGTCATCATGTCGATGCCAAAGTGAGCTAGATGTTCTGGTAACTTGGAGTCCAGAACCATGTCGTCCTCATTATAGGAATACACATCTAGAGACAACACAGTAGAAATCAAAAGGAAGCTTGAATGAAAAACACATACTGTGAGTGGTCTACCCATAAAAGTGAAAAGCATCCACCACAGTCACAATCCTAAATGTTTTACTTTTTATTTCTGTTGTTCTTGTTGTGACATGCCCTCACCTGCTCCATCAGGGGTGATGGTACCCAGTTTGACTGCGAGTGGGTATCCTGTCCCCTGGAAATGGAGAAGAGCATGGTTGTTTCCCCCAGAGCCATCAAAATACCTGCGACCGCACAGCACTTTGCCATCCGTCAGGTTCATCCAAAGATTCTCCTGCAGGTCACACACTTCACACCGCCAGCCACTAGTATGGAAAAATAATACATTACAGACGTGCTGTCTGACTTTCGTTCTGCTTTCAGTGAGTACTGATTGTTTTGATGATGACTGGATTACTTTATCCTGATTTAAAAAAAAGACATTTTCTACAGAGAACTGACTCTCGTTTTTATAAATTCCTTTATCCACATATTGTGGAACACAACGAGGTGTGCTATTTGCCTAAGCTAAATATCGGCCGCCATCTTGTATTAACAACTGAAGTATTTGGGAGAAGAATAAACAAAGACTTTCTTATGTGTCGTAAAAAAGGTCATTTTTGACCATGAGTGTGTAGCTATCATTTTCTGTGCAGGTGTGGGGTATTTTAACACTCAGAACAACATGTATTTTTTTAGTTTGCTGACCGCAATAACAAGAGAATGTGACAAACGTGGACACAATTAAGACCGCAGGGATCACCAAAGCGCTCTTATGAGGATCGATATCGTATAATAGTAAATAGTAATAGCTGTGATCTCACATCATACCTTGGCGGGATCTTTACTCCATTGTCTAGCTGTTTCAGGTCAACAGCGTGCCGCGACTCCTGTCTCACCTCACCATCCCACTGTTGAACTTGCAGGGTGTGAGAAACTGAGTCTGCTGACATGAGACCCGCCATGGACAGAGACACCTGAAGGGACAGCAATTGAGTTAACACACAAATTAGACACATTTTATGTCACCACATGACAGACAACAACAGCTATTAAGAAAGCAATTGCTGTAGTACTGCATAGAGTGACATCAAATTTTTTGTTAGCAAGTGGGTCACTACCTAGACCACAAAACAGCTGTGGAGCAAAGACAACGATTCAAAGTGTTGATATAAAGTTCTGTGGACAAATTAGGGTGTCCAGGACAGTTGTACATACAGCACAAATTCATGACAAACACTCTCATGTTTACTTTTCTGAAAAAAATGCAGTCATCTTTTATATGAGTGTACTGTGAATGAATTGTATGCACTCAAATGAGGAGCAACAATCATATTTGGCTCTCCGTAAGAACACAGATTCAGAACAAAATTACTAAAGAAATCACATTTTAAAAGCCATGTGCACATTACTGCTTTCATGTACTCTTGCTTTCAATTTTACACAAAAAAACATTGAGTGAGGTATATCCATTTTGAAATAACAACAGTCTAATTTGACAGAGATGAGATTATCTTCTTTAGAATGTTTGGCCTGAATGCATTTTTCAATACTGATCTATATAAAAGCATTTCAGTCAGTCACATAAAGTATTACATGCTGATATGCAGCCATACCACAGACTTGTTTAAGAGTTAGAGGGACTGTCTTTGCAGTATGTAGAGCAATTATGTATGTTATTTTTGCAATCTCTGTAAATTAAAGTAGTCAGGACGTTTTACACAATTTCTTCTGTATCCATTTCATTGTATTGTTATGCTTGTTACTTTGATAATTTTGTCAGTTTCAACACTGTATATAAATGGGAAAAATCCCCAATACACTTCTTGTAGTCTCTCATCACCAATCCACTGAACTATTCAGTGATGAAGCAACAGAAGTTTCTCACCCGCTCTCTCACAACATCAGGCATGGTAGCAAGGTCATCTGGCATCACCTCCTGTCTGTCAGGAAAGATGACAACCTTCACATGCTCCTCGTAATGCTCCTGCTCTACATCAAATCCTCCTTCAATCCCTGAACAGGCCGGAAGTAGAAGGGGAAAAACATACAGTTGAGACTCAAAAGGGGACCACTGTACTATCTGTGAGTTCTGGTACTCTTCATATTACACAAAGGGAGTGTGAATACAATGTATTGGAGTGCTAGCTAGCAAATATAACTTTAAAGACACAATTTTACCCACAAAATGCATAGAAATTGTCTTAACAATACACAGGAAAATATAGAGGCTTATAATTGCAACAGGTCAAAAATGTGCTTCATAAAGAAGAAACCAGAGGAATGCAGTAGCCTGTTCATTTTTGGAGCTCGAGGCCTGAAACTGTCATGTTTGTATTCAAGATATGATGAGATTTGAGTGAATACGGCACTCACCTATAGCCAGTCTGGTAGGCTTTTTCTTTGGCGGGTGTCCAGATCCAGAGTTATTGTCATCTTCCTTCTAAGGGCATTATATTATTATTATTACAATCACATTATCATAAAAGCATATCAACGTACTGGAGCTGAGATGGTGATTATGTCAAACACAAAGTACATGTAAACAGGTGAAATATGGCTGAATATGACCAATTGTCTACAGCTGATTTTCAAGGTTGTAGACCTCTTAGTTTTATTGAAAATAAATTGCAGCATTAATACATTAATATAGCATACATTGATATTTTAGATAGTAATGTGCTCCCCTGTTTATGCATGAGTTTAGGAAGGGCCCTTTCCTGTGTTCACATGAAAAAGTGATGTCCATTAAGAAATTGGTTGTGAAAAGCTTCACTGGGCAATAACCACAACCACTCAAAACCTTCAACGTGAATTGAAACGCGTGAACTCATGAAATCTCTTACAGCTAAATGGAAGCAAATGCTGCACCCACGTTCAAAGTAGAAAGCGTCGTGGTACCAGTTGATCGTTACTGTCCACAGATTTTAAGACAGAAGTTCAACAATGACACATGGGTGTAAGCTCAGCTATTTACATACTTTTTGCCTTGTATTGAATATAAACATCCACAAACACAGAACTGATAATGATAGATGAAGTGCCCAGTTGTAGATATCCCTGGTGATCACCTGAGCCTTACGAGTCCGGACGATGTGCAGGTAAGCCCTCTGACCAGTGCGAGCATGATGCCTGTCTACATACTGACTGCCAAAACCCAGGAAACTGTTCATGCACACATAAAGGCCTCCATCACTCTCCTGCAGAGAAGACACAGACAGTGTACAGTGTTATCCTTCTTGCTCATCGGCCTAACAGCATAATGTTTTGTTAAATCAAGAGCCAATTTAAATGTTTGTCCCTGTCTCAGCATCAGATACTGGACAGCTATCTAACTGTCCACTCAGTTACGTTTGCTATTACTCAGCTAAATATTGTTTAAGAGTGAGCGTAGCACTGAGGGAAACTTGAAGTTACTGCCCTGATATAAAACGTGTAACTTACATCTATATGGGACAGTCATGTCATAACTGTGACGGTAGAAACCGCTCGGTTAGCTATGTAGCTGGTTTGACAACAACTGGTCAGACAACGCTAGCTAGCTAGCTAACAAGCTCATGCAGCTAAGTTTCCATTACTGAGCATTATTAGCTTAGCTTAGCATGCTAGTGAGTTAAGAGTTGCTGGAGAATCGGTGAAGCTTGTTGAATTAATAGCATGGCAACACTAACAAACCAGTATTTCAGACTAGATCGGGGAAAACTAAAATTGAATCAGAACTCATAGGGTGCTGTTTACTAGATGACATTTGATTAAGTAAAAGCGAGGCTGGCTCACCGGCGAGGCAAATGACAAGGCGCATTCGTCTTTGTGGACACGGTCTCCAGGCTTCGGAACCCGAATTGTGGACAAAACCGACATCAAAACCTCTCCAACACCTGCCATGGCAAGCTATCTAGTTCGGCCTACCAGTGGGACACTTGGTGCTCTGAATTTGGCCGTTCAAACTTTGATTCGGTGCTCGGAGGAGTATCCGTGGTTTATTCCGTCTCCCACTGGCTGAATGAATGTGGATGCTCGGCTTGTGTTTTCGAGGCAAGGCCAAATCAAGCTAAATCGTTACCGTAATGTGTAGATTATCGGCCCTACCGTATTCTTCCCAACGTCTTGATTCTCGTCTAGAAAATTGACGTCAGCATGAGCTACATTTGTGTCCACGTGACAGGAAGCATTATTGAATCAAAAATAGAAATAAAACGAATTAACAAAAAATAATAGAAAGTGAAAATGATAAATGATACAATAACCAACTACCACGGTAGAATTTTTTTTTTAAAGAAATGGAGAAATAATTTCCGGGTTTGTTACCAGATACGGTCCCTAAAAGAACTGATGAGTGTTTTCCAGGTTTTTCAGAACGATGTTAAAATTAGATTTTCACACCACATTTGAGTTTGTCCCTAGCTACGGATAAGTATTGGGGTAAAAAAAAAATCAGACTTTTTTTCACAGAGTTCAGGGGCAGAAGTTATAGATAGAGAGTGACTTGGAATTCTGAGAAATGTTTTACTATTATTCCACACCTTTCAGTTATTTCCAGTTTGTCTGATTATGTCTTGTTTTTCCCCTAGCATTTCACATATTGTTGCCTGTCGCAGCAAATGGAATCTCTGAATTCAAAATCACTGAGATGGCATGTCTGTCAGTAACATGCAACATAAAACACTCATTCCTTCGAAGGAGAACCCAGGGCGGCTCATGAATATTCATGATCGTGAATACACAAACCCAAAATACCATTGAGTGATTGGTGGGGGAGAGTTGCATTTTAGCGCATGTGTGGATGCCGAGTGGAGTGGATTGGATTGGACTGGACTGGAGTTTTGTTTGGACCATGGCGCTGCACTCGAACCGTTGCTCTGTATACGTGGCGTCCTGTATCTTTCTGCTAAGTTTTCTTACTTTTACCTCAGCTGGTCCGGGCGGCAGCAGCTCCAGTCTGGGACTCCTGCCGCCCTATGACTTCCTCTATTACAGCGGAGTCCGCTCCTATTTTAACGAGGAGTGGAACAAAGCTGCCGAGCTGCTGGAAAAAGCCATCAGCACCAAGGAGACCCTGTTCCACATCCGCAGACAGTGCCACGATGGCTGCATGGAGGCCGGCGGAGATGCACTCCGTAAACTGGGTAAGTTATGAAAAGTATGTGTGTGTGTGTGTGTGTGTGTGTGTGTGTGTGTGTGTGTGTGTGTGTGTGCGTACGTGCAGAAAGAGGGAGCATCTTACGATCACATAAAATCATCTTTGTGATCATCACAGCACGTGTGAAAGGTCTCAAAATATGCAAATTC